>SMDT01000672.1:0-147257 GCA_005392925.1 Aquilaria sinensis | reverse complement strand
CATACCTGATCAAGCTGTTGAACTTCTGCTCATACTCCAGCACACTGAGGTTCCCCTGGTCCAGTTGATCAAATTCAACCTGTTTCTGGTCTCTCTGTGCTTCACTCACATACTGCTGCCGAAACACTCTGAGAAAATCAGGCCACCTCATGGACCTCCTCCTATCTGGATGCCTCCTCAGGTTCCTCTCCTGGTAACTCCTCTGTACTGCTCTCCACCAGAGTTCTGCATTCCCCTCTAGCCTAAAAGTGGCTAGCAATACTCTCTGGGTGGAAGTAACCTCCATTCTCTCCAATATCTTCTCTAGCTGATATAGCCAGAACTCTGCCTCCTCTGGGTCACAACCCCCTCTGAAAACTGGAGGTTTCAGTGCCAGAAACCCCTCCAATTGGCCCTCCTTTAGTCCTCCACTGCTATGCTTTCTCTTCCTCTCTTCTCTGCTACTAGATTTACCTCTGGATGACCTGCTTGACCTGCTCCTGAGTGTGGTCTCCTCAACAGAGGGTTCAGTCCCTCTGGAGTATATATATGCATCCCTTTCCTCAATATCTGGGCTGTCATCCTCCTCTTCCTCCTCAATTCTGGGCTCCTGCCTCACTTCTGACCTCATCCTCCTGGCTCTTGGATGTCTCCTCTCCTCATCCGCCTCTTCTTCCTCTTGATTACCTCCAGCTCGGCTGGACTGATCATAACTCCCTGGCTCTTTGCCAGGCCTCCTTCTCCTTCTCCCACTCCCTTCTGCCTCCACTGGCTCCATTTCTCCCTGATTCTGGGCTTGGCCTCTAGCCAAGGATTGCATTCCCAGCACTAGTTGAGCCACTGTGGCATGTAATGACTCCATCATCACTTCCATCCTTTCTTGTCTATCTCTACTTGGCCCAGGTATTTGGTACCTGGCAGTGGGGTCTTCAGCCCCATTATGACCCATTTCTCCTTCCTGGGTCTCAGGCACATTTTCCTGCAATCCCTCTACATGATGGGCTGCAGTTTCTTCTGCCTGTCTCAGGGAATCCCTGTCCCTGCCTCTAGTTCTCATCCTGCACTTTCAATTGCAGTTATTCACAAATATCCAAAATAACACAAGTCTTATTTGAGTTAGCCCTAAAGGGAACACTGTCTAGGCTTAGCTCTGATTGTACTAAACAAGCAGGCTCTGATACCAAACAAAGCCTGTCACACCTCACACAGGCCCTGGCCTGTAAGTCCCCAACCTGACTCACAAGCCCAAACTAAAAACTGGGTAACTAGCTCTCGGCCTAACCCAAAGGAACTAACTTTAAGTCTTATTTTCTTAAGGTAATGGGCCTGGGAGGTGGCCCAGGTGGCTTTCAAACCAAACTAGTAATTACTTGCAGCGTAAGTAAGGCCCAAACCACTTTCTTGCATAACAAGCAAGGCAACAAATAATGCAACTTCCAGTGCATACTTGGTGTGCAATCAAGTGTGCTACCTATATGGCAACCAAGAAGCCCACAATGTTGGTTTAAGTTTGGAAAACCACAAGGAACAATGCATGTAGCTCTCGGCCATCAAACATACATACAATGGTGCACCATACAACTTGCAAGGTCATGCCATTAATATCATATAAAAGTGCCAAGCCTTGGCCCATAACACTCATAACACATATCCATACACATAACCATCCATACTCCCATACATAACTTGGCATACAAGGTTCTCAAAATAACATCACATCTAGGTATCCGAGACTACAAATATACACAACCAAAAGTGTAGTCTACCTAGCAAATAACATGGCTAATAATGCCAAGCACCCATAAGTTGTTCATGCCAAGTTATATACAGACTGAGACCAAACTCCTAATGCTCAAACATCACCTTAAGGATCCCATACAAAAGCACACACTGCAACACCAAGCCCGTGGTCATGTTCATGGTCATAAAGGTGAAAAGCAAAACCAGAGCTAAAGTCCAGGTATCCATGCTCCCCTAGACAGTTCCCACTCTACAGCCTGCAAGTTAAACCATAAGTCTCGGCCAACTCACAATAAGACTTGCAAGTAATTCTAAAGTGTCAAGCCAAGCACACATCGGCACATACCTTAGCAACAAAGCAAATAACACTAAATGCACACACAAGGCAGCTTAGCACTACTCAGGCTGAATATCCTTGCCTGAAAAAAAATGGAGAATGGGCAGTGAGTTTAACTCAGTAGGATTCACTTCATTATACCCAACTCTTAAAGAGTTTATTTAGTTAGGCCGAGTGAACACTCAAGGCTTAACCTCCAATTAATTAGCTCAACCTGCAAAACAAACACAAAGACAAGAAAAGAAAGTATAACCATATACAAATAACCATAATGGGGTTTAGCATGCACAAGAAATCACCAAGGCACACAAGTACTCACACACCCTTCACATTGTTGCTCTCGGCCATATAAGCCATACATGTACCCGTGTGCAATCCTTGCACATAATCTTACCAATAACATTCCATATGGAGCTCCCAAAATGCCAAGCAAATAGGCCACATTCACTTGCATTTTTAGTACATGTACCATAGTCAATTAGCTAATCAACATTGCAACCAAATATAACCAATAAGCCCATCAAGTAACTAAGATCACATGGCAAATTTTAACCATCACTTAGCCACCTTAACACTTGAACCATGGCATATATTACCAAGCGAACTCAAGTGTAGTGAACCCTACCTCAAGCTCTCGGTCTCCAATAAAACTTCAAGTGTCCAAGTGCCTTTCAACCTCAATGCCTACCATAATAAGGCATAATCATTAACAACATAACCCATGGATCAAATACCATGATTTCAATGAAAGACACTATCACCCAACACTTTGAAGCTCTCGGCCATATAAGCCAAAATACTTAAACATAAGCTGCCCATTAATCTCACATACCATGAGCCATTATAATCTCCAATAAACAACAACCATGGCATTAATGCCAAGTAACCAAGTGAAATATACCATTTCACTCCAATTCAAGCTTTTGGCCAAAGCACACATTTTTATCTCATGGTACTACTCAACATTCCATTACACCAAATGAGTAGTCAAACAACTAATAAGCTTACTCATGGCACAATTACCATGTAACTAAGCAAAATACATGTAAACACCATTTCCACCCTTTCGGCCATAGTGCCCATTTCACATATACATGTTCTTCATTCAATCCAATGCCACACACATCTACCAATGCATCATTAAGCATGGTTCATGGCGTTAATGCCATGTAAACAAAGGTTGAACATGGGTTACCTCAAAATACACTTTCAGCCAAAGCACTAACTTGCGCAATCTTGGTGTTCTTCGCCCAAACAACCTATCACAAGGTTAAATGATCATCAACAAGCATCACACATGGATTAATTTCCATGAATTCCAAGAAGAACACCAAGAACACATGTTCATCATATTCGGCCATAACTAGGTTTTCCACCAAATAATTCAATTGCTTTAATCTCCAAGCTTAGCAACGTATGAGCATTCAAAATCCTTGTTCATGGAAAGAAATACCATGGATTCAAGGAAATACCAAGGTTACCTCAAGAACCCTAGCTCAAATGGCTCGGCCCTTCACCATTTCTTCATAAACAAAGCTTGATTCCAAGTGAGCTTATGCCGAGACAAGCCTTCCTAGCTTGAATTCTTCAAATGGCTTCAAGGTTCTTGAAATCAAGACAAGATTGTGAAGGAGCTCTCTCAAGAATGCTCTCGGTTTAGCAAAGGCAAGGAAGCCTGAAATGAAGCAAATGGACTTAAGCTAGTTTCGGCTGAAAGTCATTGGCTTTAGTTAGCCAAAATGCCAATTTCACTTCCATTTCTTTGCATGGCACAATATAGCCCTTAAGTCCACTTATGCACAAGGCCGCCACTCAAACTTGTGTCTAAATGGGCACTTAAGTCCACACATGGCTCAAAGTGCCAAGCAAATAAACAACACAAGTACCAAGGCGTCATAAGCACCCATGCATGACCGGCCATGTAACTAACATAAAGACTAGTTAGTTTAACTAGTAACTAGTGAATAATACACTAGTGGTAGACAAGATTTTGACTAGTAATCATTGTTGTCCCCCACAAATGGTCTAGTCTTGCACTAGCCATTATAGAACTTTGCATGGCCAACAATGCCATCTTTAAACTTGTGGTTTCACTTATACCACTTAACTTAGTGCACAGTTTGGTCCCTTTTCTCAGTTTTCTGTCAGCTTTCCCATAGTACGTTTTCCATGTGCAACTAAGTCCTGATAGTTTCCAGTTTTGCACATAAGTCATTGTGCCAGTCTCCATGGCTCTTCTTTCTTCCCTTTCTATTTTCTCTCATTTTCCTTGGTTCTCCTTGGCCTAAGCCAAGCACATAGGAGGTGCCTAACACCTTTTGTCCAACCACAAATGACATCTCATGTTCTTGGTGCAACTTGACAGTTTTTTTCTTACCTTTTTGTGCAAACCTTACTTGGTTTTCAACCTTTGTTCCTGATTCGTTATGCACCAAAGTATCAATCTTTCCAACAAAAGAAACAGAATTATCCTTGTCAGTTTCCTTTAATTTGTAAAAAATATTAAACTGTGCAATTTTTCCATCAAATTCCATTGTGAGAGTGCCAGTATCCACATCAATCTTGGTCTTGGATGTCTTTAAAAATGGTCTTCCTAACAAAATAGGAGCAGTTAGGTCATCATTCTCCATATCAAGCACATAAAAATCAGCAGGAAAAATTAAATCATTTACTTGCACAAGAACATCCTCAACCATGCCCCTAGGATAGGCATTGGATTTATCAGCTAATTGCATCACAACACTAGTTTCATTCAAAGGTCCAAGTTTCAAAGAAGCATATATTGAATATGGCATGACATTCATTGAGGCTCCCAAATCTAACATAGCTTTTTTCACATTAAAATTTCCTGTTACACATGGTATAGTAAACATACCAGGGTCCTTACACTTCTCAGGCAACTTTCTTTGGATTATTGCTGACACATTCTCCCCAACTTTGATTATCTCATCAACTTTCAGCTTCTTTTTATTGGTGCACAACTCCTTCAGAAACTTGGCATACCGTGGCACCTGCTTAATTGCATCCAGCAAGGGTATGTTGATTTCGACCTTCCTAAGAGTTTCAAGAATTTCCTGCTCGGTCTCTTCTTTCTTTGATTTAGCCAACCTACCAGGAAAAGGATGTGGCATTAGAATTTTTTATTTTGGAAAAATTGACTTGTTGCTTACCTCCTTAGTTTGTGCATCAGAAGTTGATGGTTTTAGGCTATCTTGTTCTTTTTTAAGTGCTGCCATTTTTGATGTGGTGGTTTGCACCTCTTTGCCACTTTGAAAGGTCACGGCATTAACATGCTCTCTTGGGTTGATTTCAGCTTGAGATGGCAGCCTCCCTTTTTCAGCTTCAATTTTGTTCAATGAGGCTGCCAGTTGTGAAATTTGGTCCCCCAAGTCTTTAATGCTAGCCCTTGTTTCCTGTTGAAACATTTGAGTGTTAGTGGCTAAAGCTTTCACAATATCTTCTAATGCCATACCTAAATTTGGTCCTTGGTTCTGTGATGGAGGTGCTGGTTTGTTGTAACTGGCAGATGGGTACTGCTATTGATTACTTGGCTACTCATATCTCAAATTCGGGTGGTCTCTCCAACCAGGGTTGTATTGATTGGCATAGGGATTATACCTTCTTGGTTGGTTAACAAACCCACTTACCGCATTCACTTGAGGTGTTGTATCCTATTGCAATTGTGGGCACGAGTCGGTAAGGTTTCCTTGAATAGAGCAAATGCCACAAACTCTAGAATTTTGAACTTGTCCCAAAGCCACTTGTCTAACAAGAAAGGTTAGTTCAGAAAGTTGAGCTTCAATACTAGATGTTCCTACCTCATTTACCTTCTTCGGTGCATGGTCTACCCTTATCCCAAACTACTGCGAGTTGGCTGCCATTTTAGAAATCAAGTCCTTTGCTTTTTTCGGGCATTTTTCTACAAGTGCTCCTCCACTTGCAGCATCTAACATGCTCCGATCCATGAACAACAGCCCTTCATAGAAGTACTGCAGCAACAGCTGGTCGAAAATCTGGTGGTGTGGACAGCTCGCACATAGCTGGGTGAACCTCTCCCAGTACTCATATAGGCTTTCTCCGCTGTACTGCCGAATCCTGCTGTACTCAATGTCGTTCCCAAAGCCAATCATAAGATGATTGTGTTTTACACATTGAGTTGTGATATTTTATTGAAGCATCATTCCAATAATTATGTTTTTTGTTTATTTTTTGCATAACATAATCAAACATAATTATAACCCTACAATAATGATATTCTTAAATGTCCCTAGTTTAGTATTATTGTGGAGCGGGTTGCCATAATACATAAAGACTAGCATTTGTGAAGACTAATATGAGATATGTAGTCTACATATAAGTACAAGTTAGAGAACTTGTGTACTGGACCGACCCATATAAAGAACACTACATGGATGATTCTATGAGTGCCATAAGTGCTTCTCATAATGATCATGGTATATGTAGTCTTTTGACCTGAGATCATCAAGGTTCCTTACAAGTGAGTCACATACTTTGATACTACTAAATGTTGCTTGTAACTAAGTCAACATAAAAGTGGTCATTGGGCAAGTCACATATCATGTGGAGGGATTTGTAGGGTCAAGATGGAATTTGTCCATCCTATATATTGGAGTGATATCTCTGGGCCCCTTAATAGAGTGAGACTAAGAAAATGTAGGGTCATGCTCGGATGAGTTGATATACGATATCAATGTCATCAGTTTAAGTTAGTATATTTGAGAATCAAGAAACCATAGATTGGGCTATATGAGAGTGACACATTCCATGTCTTATGCTTGGTCTTGATATCTTGGACAAAAGGATAATGGCATATACGAGTAATGTCCATAAAGGTTTAATCAAATCACCGACTATCTTGTAAGTTAGGTAGCAATGATGTGTTCTAGACACCACTCATTCTTTATGATCATAATATGTGATTTTTAATCATTGTGAACATGATAGCAGCCTATAGGGTCACATACTTAGAGCCAATTGGATTATTTGAGTGCATAGACCGAATTGTTTGGTTTTGGTTTCATGATAATTTCATATTAATAACTGGCTCAAAGGTTGAGCCATTATTAAGCATAAAATTAAACCTAATTAGATTAGGTTTTGAAACCCATTAGGCTTGGGAGTTGAGCCTCACTATATATACATCATGTAGTGAGAATTTTCACAGCCCTAGCCCTTGCCACCCAAAGGACAAAATCAAAAGGGTTCTAAAAAGTTTCAGTCACACTATTTTCTTGCCTTTCCTTGGAGGAGCAAGCTAGCACTATGGGCACAAGAGGAATGTAGCTATCAAAACGTGGTAAAGGTGTGGTGATCTAAGAGGTTCATGTGGATACCATGGAGAGCTTGAACATGTCAACTATTCAAGTCTTTATGATTTAGCTTAACAGTTGGGTAAAAGATCTTAACCAATTGGGTAAAAATTTTGAACACCCGATTTACTATGTTTTACTTGGATCCTAGAAAGTTTTGGTCACTTTCTACTACACTTGTTTGGCTCTTGAAACTCTATATGTCAGACCATACAAATATGTTTTTGTTCAAAATGATGTCATTGAAGAGATCATTAATAAGTTGTTGGTAACTAGAGTTATTAGGAAAAGTAATAGTCCTTTCTCTTCCCCTATAGTGTTGGTTAGAAAAAAGGATAACACTTGGCATTTATGCATTGACTATTGGGAATTGAACAGAAAGACTGTGAAAGAAAAATTTCCAATCCCTATAATTGAAGAGCTATTGGATGAGCTATAGGAAGCTACTTATTTCAACAAACTTGATCTAAAATCTGGTTATCACTAAATTCAAATGAAGCCTGAAGATATTAGCAAAACAGCCTTTAGAAGTCATCATAGGCACTTTGAATTCATTGGCATGCCCTTTTGTCTATCTAATGCTTCTTCAATCATTGAGTCAATCACGAATCATAGCTTTAAAGATCTACTCAAAAAATCAGTGTTGGTGTTCTTTGATGATATACTTTTCAATAATAAGAACTGGGAAGATGATCTGAAGCATGTGCGGCAAGTATTTTATATACTCAGAGAGCATTTTTGTTTAATTCATAAGATGAATTGCAACAACAATTTTTGAAAAAAAAAATTCCTACCCACAAAACAAATTCTTTTAAATGAAAAATTACCTCTTTTACACAAAAACCAGAGGAAATTTTTTACTAATGTTAGGATAGATACAAGGGTTTTTTTAATACTTGCCCACACCATGATTTTGAAATGTAGAGAATATTCTCATAGTTTTATGAAGGCCTAACACATAGGGAAAGCCAAATGGTGGATTTGATGTGAAATGGAATATTTGAGGATAAAGGTCCTGACGAGACAATGAATTACCTAGATCTACTAGCAGAGAATATATAGAATTGGGACACAGCTAGTACTTATGAGGCCTTAGGTAAGACTCAACCCCTTGCATTTGGTGGAGGCATCTATCCTCTTAAAGAAGATAATAAGGTTCAAGCAAAATTTGCATATTTAGCTAGAAAGGTTGAGACATTAGAAATAAAGAAAATTGGGCAATTGAAATCCATTGAAGAAGTTGTTTGTCATAGTTGTGACCAATGACCATTCTACCAGTAATTGTCCAACCTCACACTCTTTCAAAGAATGCCTCCATGAACAAGTCAATGCTTTGGACAACTTCAAGAGACTAACCTAAAATTTATACTCACAAACTTATAATCCTAGCTAGAGGAATCATCCATACTTTCATTGGGGGAGTAATAATCAAGCTCAACTATCACAACCACCTTCCCAAGCTCACTAGAATTTTCAATAATCTTATTGGCATGCACCTTAAATTCCCTCTTTTAGGAACAGTCTTAAAAACACATTGCATTTATTCATTGAGAAACAAGAGTCCATCAATACTCAAACAAGCCAAACCATAGATGATTTGAAACATATTCTTGTAAATTTTTCATCTACACTCAACATTAAGGATAAAAGGGGAATAGTCTCACATTTTTATGAGGGCTTAACACCTAGGGAAAGGCAAATGGTGAAATTGATGTGCAATGGAACATTTGAGGACAAAGAACCTGATGAGACAATGAATTTCCTAGACCTACTAGCTAAGAATGCATAGAATTGAGACACCGCTAGTACCTATGAGGCCCCAGGTAAGACTCAATCCCCAGTATCTAGTGGAGGCATATACCATCTTAAGGAAGATAATGACCTTCAAGCAAAACTTCCAACTTTAGCTAGAAAGGTTGACGCATTAGAAATGAAGAAAACCGGTCAATTAAAATCTATTGAAGAAGTTATTTATCACATTTGTGATACTAGTGACCATTCCACCAGTAATTGCCCAACCTTGCCTTCTTTCAAGGAATGCCTCCATGAACAAGTCAATGCCTTGAATAACTTTAAGAGGCGAACCCAAAATCCATACTCATAAACTTACAATCCTGGTTAGAAGAATCATACAAACTTCAGTTAGAGAAGTGATAATCATGCTTAATCATCATAACCACCTTCGCACACCCAATAAAATTTTCAACAATCTCAAGGGTATGCACCTTATGTTCCTCTTTTTAGGAAAAATCTTGAAGATACAATACATTCATTCGTTGAGAAGCAAGAGTCCATCAATGCTCAAACAAGTCAAACCATGATTGATTTGAAAGATACTTGATAGCCGAAGGGCTATCGCCTCTCTCAGTACATACATCCTGCCAATAGTACGGTCAAGAAACCTAGCGTTACCCGAAAGAGGCGATATCACAGACCTCAGAAGGAGCGAAGTCAAATACCCCGAATACGAGACCTCACCTAGAACGTCAGGAATTCCAAGGATGCTACCGGCTCCCTTAGGGGACCAAACGGATTGCCTTCGGAGATGAAGAACCAGCTATTTCAAGCAGGAGAGAATCTCCCCGAAGACGGAACCCCCGAACCAGGGAACTCCCCGAACTACAGGCGTAATTCCCGAAGAAGGGCATCCGTACCGAAGGACGACCTCGCCAGAGAACCTCGGGAGTACGGCATGGGCATTTAAGGAGCCTTTGACTTGTCGCCCACATGCCCTACACGCCGCCTCGAAGAGCGGTTTGATGCGCCGATGCCGTCCAAGTCTTGTCACGACCTGTCTCGGTCCCAGACCCGAAGAGCCTACAAACGGCTACCGGTCCCCTACGCCTGGAAGTACAGATCGCATCCGACCGAACACGTGTCATGATCTGAACAGGCTGGGCACCACTATAAATACCAGGAAACAAGCCCTGGCAAAGGATCTGGACCCCTCTCCCTGAGAAAACATGAACAGGCAAGACTACCTAGCCTCTTAGTGCTCTTCCTTTATTTCCCCTCGGAACACTGACTTGGGCGTCGGAGGCTCCTCCCCAGAAAAACACTCAGGGGACCTCTTGACCTCCTTTCTTCTGAGCATTTCAGGCACACTCCTCTGGGAAACCTTTGCTCCATACGTTCTCCCTTACAGGAAGTCCCTCCCGAAGTCATAATGTCACCTGACGAAGATGCTACCGAGCATCATTTGGCACCGTCTGTGGGAACTTACCCTCAGGTCGCTGTTGTTGAAACTCGGCGTTCGAAGGACAAGGGACTTCCGAAGTCCTCGTCCGCGCCTGAAGCTCAATCGGCTACTGAGCAAACCCTTCCAGGGACTTCCTCGCCTGAAGAAGAACGTCCTCTAGTTATAACTATGAGTTTTTTGTGCGACTTCCCGCGCTCTATTGTGGCCGAAATGACACAACAAATAGACCGAAGATGGCCGCAACCAATGCAGGCCCAAAGGCTTTCCTCGCCAGCACGCCCTCGGGAGAAAATCCCTAAATAAACATATTGCAGTTCGAGAAGCGGGGATCCGCGTGATGAGTCTTCGACGGAAAATATACCTTTCGGGGCACAGCCTACGGGACAAATGGGGTCCAAACGACCTAAAACCCCACGCCAAAGGAGCTCATCACTTGAGGCGAAGTCCCCATCCCCTCGGCGCCGGAGTCACTCCCCGAAGAGACACCGGCAATCTCCCTTCCCAGAAGCCTACAAGCACCAGGAAGAAGAGACTAGTGCCATGCTCCTTATGAAGAAAATGCTGGCAAGGTTGGAGATAGTGGAGAAATAGGTAGCTCGAAAACCAGTCTGGGCTAGGTTGTCTGAAACTTTTGGCGGGGATGAGTCACCGTTCACCTGAACAGTAGTCGAGGCAGCCATGCCAAGTGACTTCCGGGTGCCTCGGCTGGAAACCTATGATGGCCGAACTGATCCACAGGCTCATCTAACCAAATACAAACACAGCATGGTGCTGCACGGTGCTGATGATGCTACCCTGTGCAAATGTTTTGAGGTCACCCACACAGGACCAGCAACAGCATGGTACAATTCGTTGGCTATCAGAACCATCAGGGAGTTCCAGGAGTTATCCACGGCCTTTACGCAGCAATTCATTGGAAGCCGTCCGACGGCGAAGATGCCGGTCCAGATGTTCGACATCGCGTAAAAGAATGGAGAAACCATCCGTGATTATGTCGAAAGATTTAATAGAGAGGCCTTAAGTATCCCGGACTTTTGGCCCGAAATACGCATCCTCGCCATGACACGGGGCCTTCGGAGGGACTCACAGCTGTTCTATGAGTTCTCCAAGGATCCCCCGGACACGCTTGGCGAATTCTACTGAAGGGCCGAGCAGCACATGACAGCCGAAGAGCTGAGAATGGGTGGACCAAAGTCTGATCACGCCCGTGCTGAAGGGTCTAGCCAGCAAACGCGGTATCCAGCCGACCAGACAGGACGACCTTGAAGGATTAGGGGAAGGAAACCCCCAATCTTCACACCACTGAACATCACGAGGACCAACATTCTCATGACGATGGAAAGACAGGGGACCCAGATTCAGCGGCCAAGGGCTATAACCGCTGACAACAAGAAGAATATGAAAAATTTCTGCCAGTTTCATCACGACCACGGGCACGACATCGAAGATTGCTTTCAACTGAAAAAGTATATTGAGTCGCTGTTAAAACAAGGCCAACTCCAGCGTTATTTGTGAATGCCTTCCTCGAAGGGAAGAAAGGAGAAGGAAGGAAAGGCTGATGACGAGGAGCACGACTCCGACAGATGGAGGAACCGAAGTCTAAAGAGGCGTCTCCCACCCCCGGCGGGAGTGATACAAACAATTACGACAGGACTTCCATCCTCGTAAAGAAAGAGGAAGGCCAGGGAAATATCAGTGATGGAATATCAGAGTCCGACAAAGAAAATGACCCGAAAGGATGGTTCCACCGTCATTTTTCCCCACGACGATCCACTGTTGGTCATGGCGAGAATAGGAAATTGGGACGTCAAAAGGGTATTACTTGACGATGGATCAAACGCCGACGTCCTATTCTCGCATCTGCTGCCGAGCTTGGGAATATCCAACACCGACCTCAAGCCCATCACTTCGCCTACTTTCAGGGTAGGGCCATCCGAACTGCCCGTCCTCGGATGGATCGATCTTCCCCTAATGATGAAAGAAACTTCGGTAGAGGGGACAGACGAACTATTTGCCTCCATAATGACAAGGTTCATTGTCATGGATGTTCCTTCATCATATAACGCCATCCTCGGAAGGCAAACACAAGGAAATCTGCACATTCGCCCTGATGTAAAGTACCTAACTGTCACTTTTGCCACCAAGGATGGAGACGCGAAAATCTTCATTGATCAAGGAGAAGTAAGGAAAGTGTTCGTCAAAGCGCAAAAAGCTCCAGCAACCAACTTCGCGCAAACTTTAGAGGCAGAGGCTTCGCCAGATGGAAAACCAAAAAAGGGAGAGGCAGAAGACCCCGCGAAGGTAGAAATGGAAGAAGTAGAACTTGTCCAGGGCCGAAATACCCAAATAGGGAAAAACTTGGCCAAAGGTGACAAGAAAAAACTTGTATCCTTTCTATTGATGAATAAAGACTTGTTTGCCTACTCACCGAAAGATATGCCAGGGGTAGACCCTCGCATAATACAGCATAGCCTTAAAGTAAGTCCGGAAGCAAAACCTGTCCGGCAAAAGAAACGGGGCATCTCAGTCCATAAAAATAACTTCGTCAAAATCGAAGTCCAGCGCTTATTGGACGCAAATGTAATCAGGGAGGTCAAGTACCCCGAATGGTTGAGCATTGTGGTTATTGCCATAAAAGAAGGGAGCAGTAAGCTCCGAATGTGCATCGACTTCAGAAACTTGAACGATGCTTGCCCAAAAGATTCATACCCCCTCCCACCAATAGACCGGTTGGTAGACTCAACTGCCGAATACGGGCTCCTAAGTTTCCTAGACGCCTTCAGTGGATATCATCAAATAAGGATCGACCCTGAAGACAAGGAGAAGACCGCCTTCATCACCGAGGGTGGAACGTATTGTTACATCAGAATGCCCTTTGGGCTCAAAAATGCAGGAGCTACCTACCAAAGGTTGATGAGCAAGGTCTTTAATAACCAAATAGGGAGGAACATGGAAGTCTATGTCGATGACATGATAGTCAAGAGCAAGCTGCCTACCGACCACGTCGCAGATTTAAGGGAAACTTTCCACCAGCTCAGAACCTTCGGGATTTGCCTTAATCCCGAAAAATGCATCTTCGGAGTAACATCGGGAAAGTTTCTTGGGTACATGGTATCAAAAAGAGGCATTGATGCTAACCCAGAAAAAATCAAAGCCCTGCTTGAATTCCGAACTCCCGTCACAATAAAAAATGTGCAGAGACTCACCGGAAGGATAACCTCTCTTAGCAGGTTTATTTCCAGGTATGGGGACCGGTGTCGAGCATTCTTCAAAGTCCTCACTAAGTCAGCAAAAAAGGAGGGCAACCTCGGATGAGATGATCACCCTTGGAATGAGGACTGCCAAAGAGCTTGGGAAGAACTCAAAATCTACTTAGCCCGTCTGCCCACTCTTCGGCAACCACGCAAGGGGGAACCTCTTGTGTTGTACCTCGCCATCACAGAAAAAGCAGCAAGCTCGGTCCTGGTGAAAGAAAAAGGGCCGAAGCAATGGCCGGTTTATTATGTAAGTAAGTCCCTGCACGGCGCCGAAGTCAGGTATCCCTTGCTGCAAAAAGCTATATATACCCTGGTGCTGGCAGGAAGAAGACTACGGCTATATTTTCAAGCTTACCCAATCATCGTCTGAAGTAGTCTACCTCTACGGGACGTCATGAGAAAAGTTGATCATTCGGGAAGGCTTTCCAAATGGTGTATAGAGCTTGGCGAGCACGACATTACTTATGAACCTCGAAAAGCCATAAAGGCTCAAGCGCTGGCAGACTTCATTGCCGAAGCACCCATCACCGAGGACAGCCATTTAGATCCTGGCGAAGATGAGCCAGAATGGACTTTATATGTAGAATGAGCCTCAGGGTCCGAACACTAGGGAGCCGAGGTAATTATCAGAGGCCCCGAAGGTCTAGAAGTAATGAAGGCCATCAAGTTCAGCTTTAACGTCACCAACAATATGGCCGAATACGAAGCTCTCATAGCAGGGTTGCGCCTAGCCAGAAAAATTGGTGTAAGAAACTTGAAAGCCCACAACGATTCCCAGCTGGTAGTTCGACAAACAACAGGGGACTATGGGGTGAAGGACCCGACCTTGGCAAAATACCATGAACTGGTAGCAAAGCTTATCCGAGAGTTCGACACCGTACAAATAAAAAATGTGCCTCGCCGAGATAATGCCGAGGCAGATTGCGTGGAAAAATCGAAGACATGCACCGAGGTGCTAAACCACCCGAGCATCATAGTGCTGAGCATAGTAACTTCGGGAAAAGGCTGGAAAGATCCGATAAAAAGATATCTTGCAGCCGGTGCACTCCCCGAAGACCCCAATGAAGCGGCAAAAGTACGAAGACGCTCTGGTCATTTTTTCCTAATTGGAGAAGAATTATATCGGCAAGGATATGCAAATCCACTGTAGAGGTGTGTTGGCGAAGAGGATATTGAAATAATCCTTGAAGAAGTTCACGAAGGCGCTTGTGGTTCACACATTGGAACCGACGCCTTGGCAGCAGTAATACTTCGCCAAGGATACTTTTGGCCTACCCTAAGAAAAGACGCTAAGCAGTTCGTCCAGAAATGTGGTAATTGCCAAAAACATGCGAGTAGCCAAAGGACACCCTCGGAATTGGTAACTTCGGCTGACTATCCTTGGCCCTTCGCAGTTTTGGGCATAGACCTCATTGGGCCACTCCCGATAGCGCCTGGAGGCGTGAAGTTCTGCGTAGTCGCAGTGGACTATTTCTCTAAATGGGTCGAGGCGGAACCCTTGGCGACTATCTCGGCAAAAGATGTGCAGAAGTTCGTATGGAAGAACATTGTATGCAGGTTTGGCATACCAAGGGTGCTAGTAGCCGATAATGGGTCCCAGTTCACAGACAAGGGGTTCCAAGAATTTATCAACAACCTCGGAATAAAAATGCACTTCGCTCCAGTAGCTCACCCCCAAAGCAATGGGCAAGTAGAGGTATCTAACAGGACTATAAAAAATGGTCTGAAAAAGAGGTTGGGGGAAGCAAAAGGGAAATGGCCAGGAGAGCTCCCAAGCGTGTTATGGAGCTACCGAACAACTCCCCAAAGAGCCACAGGGGAAACACCTTTTTCACTTGTTTTCGGTACAGAGGCTATCATCTCAATTGAGGTAGTACAACCATCGGTGCGAGTACAAGTGTTTGATGAAATGGGAAATGACCTCAGCCTGAGAGCCACGTTGGACCATGTCGGCGAACACAGAGAAATAGCCGAGCTGAGAAGAAAAGCTTTTCAGCAAAAAGTGGCCATGGCTATAAACTTGCACGCCAGGCCAAAGGGAATAAAGAAAGAAGACCTCGTTCTCTGAAAGGCTGAATTTGGACCTCGAAGGCCATCTCACGGAGTACTTCACGCAAATTGGGAAGGTCCTTATCTGGTACTTGCCAAAGTGCGAAAAGGAGTTTACAAGCTCGGCGATGCCGAAGGCGTAGAATTAAAAAATACATGGCATTCGGATGCCTTGAAAAAATTCTATGCTTAGCGTTGTGGTGGGAAAATTGTACAAGTTAGAAAATTTTCTAATTACAAAAGTTTCTTAGAAAATCTTTCTAAATTACAAAAAGCTTCTTTTCACCAGAGCGGTCGTCGCCGAGCATGATTTAAGAGAATTTATGTACAAAGGTTATCAATCTTCTCTGAAGTTGGAAATTTACTTAAAGAGCATTGCGTGAGGGCGATTCCAAGGTTAATTTCCATAATAAGCATGATTTTCTGAAGTCTCTTGAGCGAAAGTGTTCGGGACAGTGCGAAATGAAAAAATCTTGCAAAAGACTTAGCCAAAAAAATTTCCAAGAGAAAGAAGGAGTCTTTATTCACAAAGATGGCTCTGATTACAAAGAAGGCAGCTCGCCAAAAGAAGAAGTACAAAAAAGAAGAAAAGAAGGCAAAGGACCCTAGCACAAACTAAGGAATCTCGGCATTTCGAGAGCCACCAACCCCCACGTCCTTGTCTACCACCTGCGGCGCCGGAAGAGGAAAGGGCAAGTTGAGGTGCTCAATTTTGGACCAAGACCACCGAGGCCCCTCGGGAATGTTTAGGGCTGCCAAAAAGGAGATTTCCAAATACGGGAACCATTGCAGAACTTGATGCCGAGCAAGGCAAAAGCCGTCCTGAAAACTGACCTTGGTCGCTTGCTCGGCCTTCTCCTTCTCAACCACTAAATCGTCAAGTTCCTTCTCCAGTTCAGCGATCTCCTTCTTCAATGCCTTCATCTTCTTCTTCTTCGGCTCCTTCTTCAAAGACTCGACCTCGGCCTGTAGCGCGGCCTTCTCAGCAAGCACCTTCACCAGGAGAGTCGTAGACTCTGACTTCTCCTTTTGATACGCCTCGTTTGCTGAAGTTAGCTCCGCCACCTTGGAGCCGAGGTCAGAAATCTTTTGGGATGAGTCTTTCAAGAGCTCCTCTTTTTCCTTCAATAACTCCTCTCGAACAGCAGCAACCTCCTTCTTTGCAGCTTGAGCCGTCTCCGCATTCTTGACAACCAATTCAGAGCACATGGCCTTGGATTTCTCCACACAGTCTAAGGCCCAGACTCGGAATGCCGCTTGCTTCGCTGCCCGAACCCTGAGGAGGCCAGTGTACCCCAACAGCTGCAAAGAAGTAAGAACAAAGTCAGTAAGGCAAAAAATGAGCCAAACATTTAGAAGAAATCAAAAAGGAAAAGACAAAAGCCTGAAGCATACCTGGGCAGCGTGCTCAGAAACTTTTGCAGCAAGGGACTCTTCGTCCGAGCATGCCTCGGAAATGGCCTTGAAAAAGGCCTCGATGAGGATCCCCTTTGAAATTTGGTTGGCCATTTGATGACAGTCACCAGAGTACAAGTTCATGTCCTCCATAAACGACTAGAAAGGCTCCCTCGGGATCTTCCCCTTTGGGATATGGGAATCCCGAAGGGCCCGTTTCCGGGCGTGCTCAGCTGCCCATGCCAAAGATGGTACCTCCTCTGCACGGCAAGACGAGAAGCTTGTTAAGATGAGCAGTCCTCAAAATTCAAAACAAAAAACAAAAAACAAAAAACAAACAAACGAACCTGGCGGCACCTCGGCAACATCATCGGGAGAATCCCGGACCCCCTCGGCAGAGATTTCCTTGCCTTTGCTCTTACGGCGCTCCTCGGCAGAAGGGACTTCCACCAAGGCGTCCAGAAGAGCCGCTAAGGAAGTGGGACTCCGAAGAGGGGCGTCAGCGACAACCTCGGTTGGTGGGGCAACAGCAGCGTTAGGCTCTTTCTGCGCCTCCTTGGGAATTTCCGGGGAAGGAAGAGGCGCGTTTTTCTTCACCCGCTTTGCCGAGGATGGCCCGGCCCCAGACGATTTTCGCCTTTGGGAGACGGCCTTCTTTGTTTGCTCCCCCTTCTCGGCTTGACCGAGGAAGAGCACCTTGTAGTAAGCAGCGGACTCGTCGCCCATCTCTGAAAAAGAAGGAAAATATCAGTGTGAGTCTAAGTGGTATCTATAACAAAAAATTTTTTGGATAACTTACTCTCACAAAAGGCCTTGTAAGTAACCTCCTTCCGAAGGAGTTTCACCAGCCAAGAGTCTTTCTCGGCGATGCCAGGAGCCGGCATCCCGAGGTCCGTCTTATGCTCCTTCACTACCCCTAGTTCCCGAAGGACCTCTTCGGTCATCAGTTTCCACATGATGGGGAAAGGGTAGAGGGAGCGTGAAGGGACTTCGGAGTCCCAGTCGGAGACTGCCCGGATCCGTCTGTCGAAGTCCGCGAACTTGGCCGCCAACTCGAGAGTCAGCAGCCTTTTTGGGTCTACAACATCCGTCTCCAGCCTTCTCGAAGCCCACTTGGTCAGAACGTACGACCAGGCCTCCTCCATCTTCAGAAAAAAGAATTTTTCTTGCCACCCTCGCCAGCTGTCCTTAGTGGCGAAGGTGAACATATACTTTTTGCTCCTTGATCCCTGAGGCAGCATGAAGTAAAAGCCACCCTTCGGGACCGCGCAGAGCATATAGTACTGCATAAAAAGAATGAAATGGGGTTCTATTTTGAAAACGCTGCACATGCAAAGGAAGGCGTTAAAATAGCAGTACGAGTTTGGGGGAAGTTGATTTACGGCAATGCCATGAAATTGGAAAAACTCGCAAATCACCCTCGAGGAAGGAAACCGAAGTCCGGCCTTCAGTTGGGCACGAAAAACGGTAACCTCATTTCGGCGGTTTATAAAACTGACCACCTGAGGGCCAGGAAGTCTAGTGGTGGCGTAAGAAGGAAGAAAAAACTTTTTGGTCCATCTTTCTAATTTTTCTGAAGTCGTACAGCAAGTATGATTGAGAAAAGGAAGCCAGCTCTCTGGGATGGGGGAAATAGACAGAAGAGGAGTTGGCAAAGACATTTTCAAAGAAAAAAAGGACTTCGGGGAACGAAAAACCGACTTCGGGAAAGCTTTCAGAAAAGCAAAAGAGCACAGAGAATCAAAGGATTTTAAGAGTCAAAACCCACCAAATTCTTTGCCAAAATCTGGGTTTGGAGTCGCCGTCATAAAAGGTGGCCGGAAATCACTTGAGAAAAAAGCACCGCCATGAAAAACGCAAAAACAGTTGTGAGCAGGGGAGGAGCAAAAGCAGAACAAAAAGGAACCTATGACGGAGTAGGCTATATATAGGCCGAAGGTGGATAGGCGAATCGGCGTCATAAGTACTCCACGAAGGCGAACAGTCGCCATAACTGCTCCCTCCGTCTAAAAAAAAGGCGCGCCTGCCATAATCGATGTAGTCCCCCCAATGATAGCGTGCCACGTGTCAGCCGTCACGCCAAACAAGGGACACGCCTTCTGACACCCCTAAACCCTGGGCGCGCCGCTCCAGACTGACACCCTTGGTTATGAGGCACGACGTTGCGCAGACCTGCAAAAGGAAAGAAGTGGGTTACCTTAAAGACACCAAAAGACAGGCTATGGTCAAACAGCCTATGTCTTCGGACAAAAAGGTGCATCTTCGGCACAGGTATTACACCCAAGACCCTCGAAGGGCGCCCTCAGAATGCCTACAAACCAAAGTTTTCACTTCGGCCTTCCGAAGGGGGGGCATGTGATAGCCGAAGGGCTATCGCCTCTCTCAGTACATACATCCAGCCAATAGTACGGTCAAGAAACCTGGCGTTACCCGAAAGAGGCGATATCACGAACCTCGGAAGGAGCAAAGTCAAATACCCCGAATACGAGACTTCACCTAGAACGTCAGGAATTCAAAGGATGCTACCGGCTCCCTCGGGGGACCAAACGGATTGCCTTCGGAGATGAAGAACCAGCTATTTCAAGCAGGAGAAAATCTCCCCGAAGACGGAACCCCCGAACCAGGGAACTCCCCGAACTACAGGCATAACTCCCGAAGAAGGGCGTCCATACCGAAGGATGACCTCGGCAGAGAACCTCGGGAGTACGGCATGGGCATTTAAGGAGCCTCTTGTAAAGGCTCTCCTAGTACTTCCTCTTCATTAAATGTCGAGGTAAGTGAATCCCAAGTATTTTTCCCTCAATAAGTAGTATTAAGCAAGGAAAGCAAGCTAGTTGAGGTTAAATTGAGTTCCAAAGAGTAATTGGCACCTAAGGGGCAAAAAGGGCAAAATGGTAATTTTGGCCCAAGTCAGTGGCATGACTGTAATTTTGGTAAGATTAGGGCCATGCAAGTGTTTTGAGCTAGTTAAGACCATAGGAATTTATAGCCATTTGAACCAAAAGCTTAAGTTAAGGGTGAAAAATGCACTAAGTAAGAATTTAAGCTATTATGTCTTATAATGGCTTAGGTGACATGAGGGCAGTGTGTTTAGGTAAGAATAACCTTTCTTTGGGACCAAGGAGTGATAGAAATGGGAGTGTTTAAGTGGCCTAAGTGATTCAAAATTTAGTTTGAGGGCCAAAGTGACAAGAAGAAGAAGTTGGGCTAAATTGGTTTAAATGGAGGAGATGACACTATTCATCATCTCCCCCATTAGCCATTTTCATAGCTCTTCTTTCTCCTTTGCTTTCTACCCCCCAAACCTCCCAAATCACTCAAGTTTTCATGGAATTCGAAGGTCCCGAAGCAATCCCAACAAGCCCTTAGCTCGTTTTTGATCGAATTGGTGCAAGTTTTGGTTCAAACCCAAAGGTAAATGTATTGTTGTTAAATGGTTAGAAATGGTCTTAACTTCGTGCTCTTGGTGTCCAATTTGGTTGATTTCAAGCTTGGAACTCAAGGGAACCCATTGGAGCTTGAAGGTGCTCATAGCTTGTTCTTGCTTTCAAGATGATTTGAGGTAAGGGATTTAAGTTAATTAAGCTCAAATAATGCATAGAAATGTAGTCTTTTGTGTGGGAATGAGTTAGAAACAAGACCCAAGTGATTTGGTTATGGGATGAAGGAGTATGAGCATTTTTCGTGCAAGAACGCACGCTATCGCGCAATGCTGGAAAGCATTGGCGACGCGTCGCCAGTTTCGACACCATTGGCGACGTGTCGCCAGCGACGACGCGAGTTGGAGACGCGTCGCCAAGAAATGCGAAAGTTCTCCGAATGCTGATGCCTTTGGCGACGCATCGCCAATGGCGCCGCCAAGGCATTTTGCCCTTAAGCTCCGGGCATCCTAAGAGTGTCTCAAACTCTCGGTTTCCATCCCTAGGCTAAGTTAAGACATTCCATAGCCTCGGTTGGGTCTAGAACTCGTTCCTAAGTCAGGAATTATGCATTATATAGGTAGTAGCTAAGTGGTGTGGTTAAGGAAGGGTAAGTAGTGGTGGCTAAGGAAGTTAAAGTGCTTCAGTTCTCAAGTGAGCCATAAGGGGATTAAGTCGGGTTTTAGACTCTTTGTTGGCCGAGTAGAATGTCATAAACCTATGGTCAATGAAAAGGAAACCTAAGAGAATCCCAACCAAACTTTATAGTTTGGTAAGTAAGCCACTAAGGGGCCCTAAGCTAAGCTTCAAAAGCTTGGTAAGTTGAACCACATAAGGTAGCTACTCTGCACAATAAGTTAAGGGAAGAGACGGGTAAGGAGTGAGTAAGTGGAAACTTACTCTAAGTAGCTCGTCAAGGCGGGTAAGGTTGAGTAAGCAAGGTCTTACTCTAAGGTGCCCGTAAGAGGACTTCAAGGGGTTAGTAGTTAAGTGCTAGCATAGGATACGAGGGCCAGTATCCAAGTACCCCAGTCATAAGAGCTCACGACAAGTCCAGCACCTACGGGTGTAAGGAAGTCCTAAGTGCATTTGCATGTGCATAACTCATTCATCCATCCATCCATCCATCACTTGCATTGTTTGTTGTTTATTTTCTTGCTTCTGGTTATCTTGTTGATTGCTTGTTTTGTTTTGTATGCTGTCTATTTATATGCTTGTTGTGCTTTGTATGCATGCATTGCTTTTCCCTGCAGGTACTAATCCCTTACTGAGTACTTTGGAGTACTCACCCCTTAAGTGTTGTGCAGGTTTAAGCGGTTTTGTTTGGGCTTAACAGTTGGTAAGGGGCAGCTGTTAAAGCTAAGTTTTATTGGTTCAAAGGTATTCTCTAAGTAGGAAACTCCATGTTTTCTAAGTTACTTACGGCATAAGTAAGTACTGACCAAAGTGTTTGCCTTACAGTTGAGGCTAAGTGAGTACAAGGAAAGTGTGGCTCATCACTTGAAGCTAGCTTGCTTGGGTGAAGAGCTAAGGATGGATCTTAGTAGTTAGGAGATGCTTCTTTTAGTATGTATGGTAATTTCATACATAGATTGCCTATACTAATGACCATTGGTGTGTATAACACTAGAGTTACATTTGGGTGCATATAAGTTGGAAATGTATGCACGTAGTTGTTACTTGAAGTTAAAGCAACTAAAGATTTATGTCTTGGCTTATTTGATTTATGTTTTCATTAATTGCCGCGGCACTGTTTTCGATGAAGTTTTAATTTAATTATTATTGCATAGCCAGGACAACGCATGCATATCTCTTATGCAGGGTAGGCTAAGTAACTAGTTGCACGTAATGATTTAAGGTATTTTACAAGTAATAACTAGCCAACTGTAACTTAAGTGGGATCATAGTTCCCTAGAGCCTACCAGTGTTAGCAATTCAGGGCACTGGGGCCCTGTTCCGCCACAGAATGGTATCAGAGCAGGCCAATGGTCTTAGTAGAGGCAATAAGTCACTAAGATCCAAGTGTGTCCTTGTGCTAAGTATGGTTAGTACTGCTTATAAGTATTCTTGGAGTTGTTGTCTGGCTTTGGTTGCAGGTATATGGGCGGATACCTGGTAGGGTTCTATAAATTGAGGCAAGGGACCAAGCAAAGGTCGAAGTGGTTCTATGGAATTAGCCATAGGAAGGTGGTGATTTCGTTGTACAGTTTTAATAGCACCATGGCGTGAGTAGCCCTAGACGCATGTTTGAATCTTTAAGGAGCGGAGATCATGGTTCATGTCTAAGGGGTAAGGGTTGAAGTGTGCTAAGGCCTACCAGTACACTGAGACCAAGGGAGGAATCCCCACCCTAAGGGCAGGACCAAGGTCAAGAAATATGCACAGATATGTGGATAAAAGCAAAGTTCGACGAGCAGTTGAAAAGCCCAAGGGTAAGGGCCAAGGAGCACTAAGTTGTTAAAGGTGCACTGAGGCCAAGTGAGCCATCATTACCTAAGGGCAAGGGTAACATGGATACCAAAAGAGCAATAGACCATGGGGTAAGGGCTACGGTGTACTAGAACCATGTGTGCACCCGGGCCAAGAGAGTAACATCTCCACCCTAAGGTAAGTTGAGGCCGAAGTAAAGTTCATGAAAGAGTTAGTTCATGTGGAGTCCATGGAACCCAAGGAAGAACATCACAAGTCAGAAGTGAGGCTATGAGTTAAGTGCATGGAATTAAGGGAGATAAAGTACGAAGGCCATGAACATTCTCGAAGCCGAAGCCTGAACAAGGCTAAACTGAAGAATGCCTCAATCACCGGGGAAGCACCGCCAGTACTCATAGGCAATCAAGCAGTTTTGTTTGGACCAATTGATTGGTCAAGGAGCTGACAACAAAGAAAGAGGTACCTTTAAGTTTACAGCATAGTAGTAAGTAGTTTTCTTGTTTAAACTGCTATGTCTGTGGTTGTGACTAGCCTGCCTAGAAAATTAGGATTTCGGTGAAGTGTGGGTATTTGAACCCATAAGGGCCTGTGAAGGGCAAGTTTTGTTTAGACCCTTAAAGTAGTTAAGGTTTTACCAAGAAGCTTAAGGGTAGTATTAGTGTAGTGAGTTGTGGTTGCGGTTTGTTGGTTGGTGTGCAATACTTAGGAAAAGGATCGGTCAAAGGGCATAAGGGCTGATTTAACTGTGCCGGTCATAAGTGACCCTTAGAATTCTAAGGGCAAGAGTGGCTTGCATAGAAGAGTCAGTAAGTCGTGCCACGAGTTGAGCCTTAAGTTGATCAAACTTGTACCTATGGTGTGAGGAATGTTTTATGCACTATAGGGACAGTTTAAGGAAGGACAACTCTTTGACGGTTATGACTGATCCCATTTCTGAGAAGTGTCGTGCACTAGTTACAAAAGGTCACCAAGTAAAGCGAGATTGGATTCTCCAAGTACTCGCAACTAAGGTAAGAAGGGCTTTTAAAGCCAAGAGTTAACTTTAGGAACCTAAAGTTGTGAATGAAGAAGAGCAAGTGGTACCCTAAGGACTCGCAGTTTTTGTGAGGAGTTGGTTACTTGAAGGTTGAGAAGGATAACCTGCGGGTTTCAAACTGTGAAGTTGTCTTTAAGGGTGCGGTTCCTTTAAGAGGGGAGTCCATTGAAATTTGGTAAGTTGGTAGAGGTTCAAGAGGTAACCTGAGCCTTAAAGACCGAAGGAGTAACATTTGGATCCCTAAGGAGCTATAACCCAGAATAGGAGTGTAAGACGGAACCATGAAAGCACCATTAGCCAAATGGCTTTAAGGACGACTTAAGTGAGTAAAAAGAAATTGTCCTAAGTGGTTTTAGAACCCAGACCTATAGTTGATAAGAACGAACTCCATGTAGTAGATTTATGCGTAGTATTTTTGTTATGGTCTTAGTTGACCTAAGGCTGCTCAAGAAGAGAAAAGGTGAATTGAGCAGTGTTCTTGTGTGTCTAAGAGTTCATTCATTCTAGATAGTGGACATTGTTTGTGAGTTTGAGGAAACTAAGAAAATTTGAAGCCAAAGGGCTAAGAGTGCGTACCTAAGTTAATCTAAAGGTTCGTAAGAGAAAGGACCCTAAGGTCTGAAGTGTACTCCACTATCAAAGGGTATTGAGTAATTCAGGAAATTTTGAGCATTGGTGTAGTTGGGTACGAATGCCGAGTTAAAGTCTTAAGCATAAAGAGGCTCAAGATGGAGTTAAGTGTAAGTAGAGGTAATATCCTCATTAGTGGATTCAAGGTAACCGAAGTTAAGGTTGTTGGAAAGTTTAATGAACTCACTAAGCCTGAGAAGTTTCTGGGATTCTTTATTTCCTTAAGGGGTAAGGAGTTACCTAAGTAGTTTAAGAGTCTAGGTGTGGTCAGCTAATGACTAAGAAAGACTCTTGAACAAGTAGGTAGCTAAGAAAAGAACCAAAAACCCCCAAGGTAAGGTTTTTGAAGCTAAGGTAGTTGGAACTACCTATTGAGTCCCAAAGTTGAGTTGCTAATTAATGACCTTGAATCACTGAGAGCCCATGATAATGAGTCATACCGAAAGCTCTAGTAAATTTTAGAGTTCAAAGAGACTTGAAGTGCTTAAGTGAATTATGGGCCGAAAGGGTGCCAAGTAAAACTTCCTTAGGCATAATGAGGTTGTGGGCCTCAGTTAAGCCTAAGAGTGCACACACTATGGACTATGGGTGTGTAAATCACACTAAGTAGTCATGGTGGTTAGTGCATAAGGATGGGCTAGTGAGGTAATGACCGAAGAATGTGCCTAGGTATAAGGAAGTAAGGTATGGGTACCAAAGTGGCCTCAAGTAAGGCATAAGAGTTATAAGTCTCTTTCAAACACAATTATGTGTTGGGAGCACTCATGCGTAGTAGTTGGGTTGTGTTAACCCAATGGGTTTAGGGTGTTAAGAAAGACCCATTTGGATTCCATAAGAAACCAAGATAAGCATGAAGGCAAGTGTCAAATGCTAAGTGGAATCAAGCAAACTGAGATTTCAAGGAAGACCAAGGGTGTGGCATAAGTTGTGGGACACCATGTGTACCTAAGAGTAAGAGCTAAGAGAGGACCAGGAAAGGTTGAATTTCAAGAGTCCCAAGGGCTTCCTAAGGAAGTTGAGAAGTGCCGTGGAGCCTAAGAGAATTCAATGCCAAGTGTACACCTAAAGTGGCGAAGTAATCAAGCTAAGGCCTAAGGGTCACGGTAGTAATACATTGGGGGCAGTATGGGGTATTTAAGGCACCTAAGTAAGTTAATTAGTGGTGCTAAGTCTGGTCTTTAGTAATTTGAAGAGACCTAAGAAAAGGTTATAATGCCCTAGATTACCCCATCGTCAAAGAAGGCCAAGTTAATTAAAGATTGACTCCTAGGTATTAAAGAGTGAAAAGCATGCTAGCGGTGTCTTAAGAATTAAGGGCCAAGAAATGGCTAGGTGACTAAAGTGTAGTCAAGGACACAAGCATGTTAGTGATTACCTAGAGGAGTCAAGTGTAGAGAGGTTGGGTAGTTTGTAAAACACCCAAAGACACCCAAATAATGTAAAGTTTTTGTGAAGTAAAGTGCCTATACCATGGCAAGGGTGTAAGTGTTGCTAAGTTGTTTTGTGCCTAAAGTGGCCAAGGAACCCTAAGGTAGTAAGTGTAAGTAGCTACCTAAGAAAGTTAAGGGTAAGTCACCACAAAAGGTACTGTATTTAAGGTGCATCAAGATTAAAAATATACCGAAGTTTTGGCTAGAGTGCCTAAGTTGGGTGTAAGAGTTGCCAAGTCAAGACATATCCTAAGCACTAAGTGGCAATAAAAAGGATGATGTACCCAAAGTAGCTTGAATGTTTAAGATGGGTGCAAGTACTACCAAGTTAAATTGTGCAAAAGTGCTAAGTGGTGGCAACTAAGAAACACCTAAGTAGGGCTAGAAAGCCTAAGTGAGGTGTAAGTTTTTAGTAAGTTCCACCAAGGGTAATGGTTCAAGTAGGAGACTTAGTACTCCCGGAGGTAAACCATTAGGAAGAAGGGCCTAAAGGGGAGCAAGTTAGCTCTAAGTTGCTTAGGCTTAAGTGAAATTTGGGAGTATGAGGACTGCGCCTTGTGAACCAAGCTAAGGTGTCCATCTCTTAAGTAATATCTTAAGAAGTTTCTTGACCAATAAGTCAAGAAGCTAAGAGTTTGAAGCAGCTCGTGGTTAAGGAGCTATGAACAACCATAGTAAGGAAAGGACCATGAGTAAGAGAACTGAGCACTTTGTGAGAGGTTTATAACTTAAGTGTTGTGCTCGGTTAAGAATAAAATTTGGAGGACCAAATTTCTTGAGGTGGGGAGAATGTAAAGGCTCTCCTAGTATTTCCTCTACATTAAATGTCGAGGTAAGTGAATCCCAAGTATTTTCCCTCAAATAAGTAGTATTAAGCAAGGACAGCAAGCTAGTTAAGGTTAAATTGAGTTCCAAAGAGTAATTGGCACCTAAGGGGCAAAAAGGGCAAAATGGTAATTTTGGCCCAAGTCAGTGGCATGACCGTAATTTTGGTAAAATTAGGTCCATGCAAGTGTTTTGAGCTAGTTAAGTTAAGACCATAGGTATTTACAGCCATTTGAACCAAAAGCTTAACTTAAGGGTGAAAAATGCACTAAGTAAGAATTTAAGCTATTATGTCTTATAATGGCTTAGGTGACTCAAGGGCAGCGTGTTTGGGTAAGAATAACCTTTCTTTGGGACCAAGGAGTGATAGAAATGGGAGTGTTTAAGTGGCCTAAGTGATTCAAAATTTAGTTTGAGGGCCAAAGTGACAAGAGGAAGAAGTTGGGCTAAGATGGTTTAAATGGAGGAGATGACACTATTCATCATCTCCCCCATTTTCCATTTTCGTAGCTCTTCTTCCTCCCTTGCTTTCTACCCCCCAAACCTCCCAAATCACTCAAGTTTTCATGGAATTTGAAGGTCCCGAAGCAATCCCAACAAGCCCTTAGCTCGTTTTTGATGGAATTGGTGCATTTGGAGTTGTTCTTGCAAGTTTTTGGTTCAAACCCAAAGGTAAACGTATTTGATCCTTATGGGTTAGTTTTAAGGTTGTTAAATGGTTAGAAATGGTCTTAACTTCGTGCTCTTGGTGTCCAATTTGGTTGATTTCAAGCTTGGAACTCAAGGGAACCCATTGGAGCTTGGAGGTGCTCATAGCTTGTTCTTGCTTTCAAGATGATTTGAGGTAAGGGATTTAAGTTAATTAAGCTCAAATAATGCATAGAAATGTAGTCTTTTGTGTGGGAATGAAGTTAGAAACAAGACCCAAGTGATTTGGTTATGGGATGAAGGAGTTTGAGCAATTTTCGTGAAAGAACGCACGCTGTCGCGCAATGCTGGAAAGCATTGGCGACGCGTCGCCAGTTTCGACACCATTGGCGACGCGTCGCCAGCGGCAACACGAGTTGGTGATGCGTTTGCCGAGAAATGCGAAAGTTCTCCGAATGCTGATGCCTTTGGCGACGCGTCGCCAATGGCACCGCCAAGGCATTTTGCCCTTAAGCTCCGGGCATCCTAAGAGTGTCTCAAACTCTCAGTTTCCATACCTAGGCTAAGTTAAGACATTCCGTAGCCTCGGTTGGGTCTAGAACTCGTTCCTAAGTCAGGAATTATGCATTATATAGGTAGTAGCTAAGTGGTGTGGTTAAGGAAGGGTAAGTAGTGGTGGCTAAGGAAGTTAAAGTGCTTCAGTTCTCAAGTGAGCCCTAAGGGGATTAAGTCGGGTTTCAGACTCTTTGTTGGCTGAGTAGAATGTCATAAACCTATGGTCAATGAAAAGGAAACCTAAGAGAATCCCAACCAAACTTTATAGTTTGGTAAGTAAGCCACTAAGGGGCCGAAGCTTGGTAAGTTGAACCACATAAGGTAGCTACTGTTAGGTACCTCCTAAGTGCTTGGCTAAGGCCAAGGAATATCGAGGAAAACCAAAGAAGATGAGAGGAAATAGAAAGGGGAAGTAAGAGAGGCTCTAGAGACTAGTACAGTGACTTATGTGCAAAACTGGAGACTTTCAGGACTTAATTGCACATATAAAATGTACTATGGGAAAGCTGACAGAAAACAAAGAAAGGGGACTAAATTGTACACTTAAATGAGTGGTACAATTAAGACTATCAAAATTTAGATGGGTATTTCGGCCATGCAAACTTTTGTGGTGACTAGTGCAAGACTAGCCCAATTTTGGGAGACAACAATGATTACTAGTCAAATTCTTGTCACCCACTAAGTGTACTATTCACTAGTTACTAATAAGCTAACTAGTCTTTGGCTTAGTTCATGGCCGGTTATGCATGGGAGATTTTAGTGACTTTGGTACTTGTGTTTATCATGTGCTTGGCATAATGAGCCACGATTGGACTTGAGTGACCATTTAACCACAAGTTTAAGGGCAGCATTGGACTTATATGGGCTTGGAAGACTACTTTGCACCATGCAAAATTGTGGGAGGCCAAAGTTGGCATTATGACTAATTAAGACTTAAGTACATTTGGCCGAAACAACCAAAGCCATTTACACTTCATTTTCGGGCTTGCCTTACCTTGTCTTGACCGAGCTTGCTCTTGAGTTCCTTCACAAATTGGCCTTGAAATCCAAGAAGACTTGTGAGCATTGGAGGATTCAAGCTTGGAGGAGTGTGTTTCGGCCATTGCTAGCTTGGATTCAAGTGTTGTTCTTCAAGTTTGAAGGAAGGCCGAGTCTATTGAGCTAGGGTTTTGAGGTAATCCTTGTTACCCTCTTGAATACATGGTAAATCTTCCATGAACAAGAGATTTAGATGCTCAATTGAAGTGGGATTGAGCTAATTAAGAAAGAAAAGTCTTGGTTTAAAAATGAAATGTTGGCCGAATATAATGAACAAGTGTTCTTGGTGTTCTTCTTGGAATTCATGGAAATTAATCCATGTGTGATGCTTGTTAATGATCATTTCACCTTGTGTTAGGTTGTCAAAGTGAAGAACACCAAGATTGTGAAATTTAGTGTGTTGGCCGAAAGTTGGATTCAAGGTAAATCATGTTCTTCTTGTGTTTACATGGCATTGATGCCATGAGTGATGTTGGTTGATGATTTGATGATCATATGTTGGATTGGAATGATGGAGAACATTGATGTGTGTGAATGGGCACTATGGCCGAGACCTTGGATTCATGTGTTAAGTGTCCTTTAATTGGTAACATGGCATTGATGCCATGATTAATGTTAATTGGTGGCTTGATGAACATGTGTTAGCTTGGAATGTTAAAGAACATTATTATGTGAAAATGTGTACTTTCGCCGAGAGCCTAATTTATGGTAACATAGTATATTCCACTTGGTTACATGGTAATGATGCCATGGATGATGTTTAATAATGCTTTGGTGATTATATAATGGATTAAGTTGATGAGAAACATTGTTATGTGAGATGGGCAATTTTGGCCGAGAGCTTGAAATAGAGTGGAATAGTGTGTTTCACTTGGTTAATTGGAATTAAGGCCATAGATGATATTTATTGATGATTAGAATATCATGTGGTGTGTTGGAATGATGAGTGACACATATATGTGAAATTGAGTTTTTGGCCGAGAGCATAAGTGTGTGTATCTTAGTGTTCTTCATATGAGACATGGTAGTTTAATCCATGATTGTGTGTTGATGATGCCTATGTGATATTATGCTAGGCATTGAGGTTGAGGAACACTTGGATACTTAAAGTTGGCTTGAAACCGAGAGCTATTAAGGTAGGGTTCACTAACACTTGATATTGCTTGGTAATGTTCCATGGTTCAAGTGTTTAGAGTAGCTAAGTGATGGTTAAAATCTGCCATGTGATCTTAGTTGCTTGTTGGGCGTATTGGTTACACTTTGGTGTAATGTTGATTAGCTAATTAACTATGATACATGTACTAGAAATGCAAGTGAATGTGGCCTATTTGCTTGGCATTTTGGGAGCTCCTAATAGAATTGGTGTATTGGTAAGTTTGTGTGCAAGAAATGCACATGGGTACATGTATGGCTTATATGGCCGAGAGCTATATTGTGGAGTGTGTGTGTGTATCTGTGTGCTTTGGTGCTTGTTTTGTGCTTGCTAACCCCTTATGAACTATTTGACTCATTAAACTGCCTTGTATATGTATATGCATGTTTTCTTGTCTTGGTGTTTGTTTTGCAGGTTGAGTTAACAAAAGGGAGGTTAAGCTTTGAGTGCTCACTCAGCTTAACTAAATAGACTCAATATGAGTTGTGTATGTTTTGAGTGAATCCTACTGAGTTATATGCTCACTGCCCAACTTTATTTTTTTTAGGCAAGGACATTCGGCCTGAGTAGGACTAAGCTGCTTGTGTGTGTGCTTAGTGTTTATATTTACTTGCTTTTTGCAAGGTATGTGCCAATGTGTGCTTGGCTTAGCACTTTGATTCATTTGCAAGTCTTATTCTCTTATTGGCCGAGACTTATAGTGGAAGTTTGCAGGCAGTAGTTGGAGACTTGTCTAGGAGGGCTATGGATACCTGGACTGTAGCTTTGATCATAGTGTTTTCCTTCATGACCATGAACCAAGCTATTGGGTTGGTGTTGCAGTGTGTACTCTTGTATGGCATACTTAAGGTCATGTTTGACCATTAGGAGACTCGGCATGTATTAACTTGGCATAAATACTTTTGGTTTCATGGCATGTGTAGCCATGTTATGTTTGCTAGGTAGACTACTCTTTTGTTGTTAATATGTGTAGTCTTTAACACCTAGACTTGTGATGTTTCATGGGTTTTGGTATGCCAAGTTATGTAAGGATGGTGTATGGCATTATGCTAGTTTATGATTGCTGGATACTATGGGCCAAGGTTTGGCACCTTTATGTGAATAGTATGGGCCTTGTTTCATGAAAATGTTATGCATCCTTACATGTACCTTAATTGGCCGAGAGCATCATGTACACTTTGTATGTGGTTTTCAAAACTTTAAACTAAACCTTGTGGGCTTCTTGGCTGCCATATAGTTAGTACACTTGATGCACACCATGTATGCACTTAAATTGCATTAAGTGTTACCTTGCTTGTAGTGCAGGAAATACATTGAATCCTTACTTGTGGAGCAAGTTAAGGGTTTGGGCCTTGCCCTTGCTGCAAGAAATTAATGGAACTTTACTAAAGCCTCCTGGGCCACCTCCCAGGCCACATAACTGAAGAAAATAAGACTTAAAAGTTGCCATTGCTTGCTTGGCCGAGAGCTAGAACCTAAATTGTACAATGGGGATTGTGACCTAGTTTAGAAACTTCTAGGCCAGGGCCTGAGTGAGGTGTGACAGCTACTCTGCACAATAAGTTAGGGGAAGAGACGGGTAAGGAGTGAGTAAGTGGAAACTTACTCTAAGTAGCTCGTCAAGGCGGGTAAGGTTGAGTAGGCAAGGTCTTATTCTAAGGTGCCCGTAAAAGGACTTCAAGGGGTTAGTAGTTAAGTGCTAGCATAGGATACGAGGGCTAGTATCCAAGTACCCCAGTCGTAAGAGCTCACGACAAGTCCAGCACCTACGGGTGTAAGGAAGTCCTAAGTGCATTTGCATGTGCATAACTCATTCATCCATCCATCCATCCATCACTTGCATTGCTTGTTGTTTATTTTCTTGCTTCTGGTTATCTTGTTGATTGCTTGTTTTGTTTTGAATGCTGTCTATTTATATGCTTGTTGTGCTTTGTATGCATGCATTGCTTTTCCCTGCAGGTACTAATCCCTTACTGAGTACTTTGGAGTACTCACCCCTTAAGTGTTGTGCAGGTTTAAGCGGTTTTGTTTGGGCTTAACAGTTGGTAAGGGGCAGCTGTTAAAGCTAAGTTTTATTGGTTCAAAGGTATTCTCTAAGTAGGAAACTCCATGTTTTCTAAGTTACTTACGGCATAAGTAAGTACTGACCAAAGTGTTTGCCTTACAGTTGAGGCTAAGTGAGTACAAGGAAAGTGTGGCTCATCACTTGAAGCTAGCTTGCTTAGGTGAAGAGCTAAGGATGGATCTTAGTAGTTAGGAGATGCTTCTTTTAGTATGTATGCTAATTTCATACATAGATTGCCTATACTAATGACCATTGGTGTGTATAACACTGGAGTTACATTTGGGTGCATATAAGTTGGAAATGTATGCACGTAGTTATTACTTGAAGTTAAAGCAACTAAAGATTTATGTCTTGGCTTATTTGATTTATGTTTTCATTAATTGCCGCGGCACTATTGTCGATGAAGTCTTAATTTAATTATTATTGCATAGCCAGGACAAAGCATGCATATCTCTTATGCAGGGTAGGCTAAGTAACTAGTTGCACATAATGATTTAAGGTATTTTACAAGTAATAACTAGCCAACTGTAACTTAAGTGGGATCATAGTTCCCATAGAGCTTACCAGTGTTAGCAATTTAGGGCACTGGGGCCCTGTTCCGCCACACCTCTAACATGTTGCCCACATGCCCTACACGCCACCTCGAAGAGCAGTCTGATGCGCCGACGCCGTCCAAGTCTTTTCACGACCTGTCTCGGTGCCAGACCCGAGGAGCCTACAAATAGCTACTTGTCCCCTACGCCCGGAAGTACAGATCACATCCGACCGAACACGTGTCGTGATCTGAACGGGCTGGGCACCACTATAAATACCAGGAAACAAGCCCTGGCAAAGGATCTGGACCCCTCTCCCTGAGAAAACACGAACATGCAAGACCACCTAGCCTCTTAGTGCTCTTCCTTTATCTCCCCTCGGAACACTGACTTGGGCGTCAGAGGCTCCTCCCCGGAAAAAAACTCCAGGGACCTCCTGACCTCCTTTCTTTTGAGCATTTCAGGCACACTCCTCTGGGAAACCTTTGCTCCAGACATCCTCCCTCACAGGAAGTCCCTCTTGAATTCATAATGTCACCTGACGAAGATGCTACCGGGCATCAATACTCTTGCAAAATTTGCATGTGCACTCAACATTCAGAGAAAGGGCAATTTCCTTCTCAACCACAACCAAATCCTAAAGGTCAAACCATGGATCAAGTGAAATTAATCATTACACTCCACGGTGGTAAGATTATTGAAAAATCCATTCTTGATCCTTGTGAAGAAGACAATGAGTCAACTTCTAAGAGTAAAGAAAGAGTTGAACCTATACCAAGCTGAGAACAAATTGAATCTCCACTAATACTTCCATTTTCTCAGGCATTAACTGTTCCTAAGAAGGTGGATCATAATACTGAAATTCTTGATATTTTCAATTAGGTACAGATCAATATCCCTTTGTTGGATGCAATTAAATAGGTACCTTCTTATGCCAAATTTTTGAAGGATTTGTGCACTGTTAAAATAAAATTGAATGTGAAAAAGAAAGTCTTCTTGACCGAGTAGGTAAGTTCTGTTATTCAGAATAACACTACTTTAAAATACAAGGATCCTGGTTGTCCAACAATTTTATGTTTTATTCGAGAACATAAAATTGAGCAAGCATTACTTGATCTTGGGACTAGTGTAAACTTACTTCCATATTCAATTTACCAAAAAAAAAATTTGGGTGAGTTAAAACCAACTGAGGTAACTCTTTTGCTTGCTGACAAATAAGTGAAAGTGCCCAGAGGAGTTGTTAAGGATATGTTAGTCCAAGTTGATAAATTCATATATCTATGGATTTTATTGTTTTGGATACACCGCTAGTAAAAATTACAAATTCAATACCTGTTATCTTAGGACGTTCATTTTTAACAACTTCTAATGCTTTGATTAATTGCAGGAATTGACTGATGAAACTGTCATTTGGGAATGTGACATTGGGACTAAATATTTTCAACTTGCTTAAGCAACCACATGAGAAGGAAGATGAAAGTGAGCAAGTTTGCATCATTGACACTATTGTTGAAAACCATATGGAAGATAGGGGTATCTCTGACCTTTTGGAAAATTATCTGGTTAATTCATTTGAATCAATTATGCAAATGGATCAGGATACATCTAACATATGTGAACTGCTTGATTCTTCATAGGCATAAGGAAACACATGTTGGAAACTAAAATTTGAAGAGTTAGGACAACCCAAAGTTGAAAAGCAAGATAAAAAACCTACACCAGAGTTGAAGCACTTGCCAAAAAAATTGAAGTATGCATTCCTTGGAGAAAATTTTTATTATCCAGTGGTAATTTTATCTACTCTCACATTTGAGCAAGAAGGTAAGTTGATTAAGTTACTTAAAAGGCAAAAAAAATGCTATTAGATGGACATTAAAGGACATAAAGGGCATTAATCCTTTAATTTGTACACATAGAATAAACTTGGAAGATAATGCTAAATCTTGTAAACAACCTCAAAAAAGACTTAATCCACACATGAAAGAGGTAGTAAGGTTTGAAGTTCTTAAATTACTTAATGTGAAAATTGTTTATCCTATCTCTGACAGCAAATGGGTTAGTCCAACCCAAGTTGTTCCAAAGAAGTCTAGCATTAAAGTGGTAATAAATGAAAAATGTGAGTCTTTATCAACTCGAATCCTATTTGGTTGGAGGATATGCATTGACTATAGGAAATTGAATCTTGCCACCTGAAAATATCATTTTCCATTACCTTTTTTAGACCAAATTTTAGAAAGAGTAATAGGACATCCTTTTCACTGCTTTCTTGATGGCTATGTCGGTTATTACCAAATTCCAGTAGCTTTTGAGGACCAACAAAAGACCACATTCACATGTCCTTTTGGAACCTTTGCATTTAGAAGCATGCTTTTTAGACTATTTAATGCCTCAGCAACATTTCAAAGATGTATGCTAAGTATTTTCAGTGACATGATTGAAAAATATCTTGAAGTTTTCATGGATGATTTAACCCTTTATGGAAATTCTATTGATAATTGTTTTGAAAACTTGGAAAATGTTTTAAAAATATGTGAAGAAAAAGGCTTGGTGTTAAATTGGGAAAAATGTCATCATATGGTCACATCTAGAATTGTTTTGGGTCATGTTATATCTTCCAAAGGAATTAAAGTTGATAAGGCAAAGGTGGAGCTCATTGCTCAGTTACCTCTACCCAAAATAGTTAGGGAAATATGTTCATTTTTTGGACATGCAGGATTTTATCGATGGTTCATTGAAGGGTTCATTGAAATATCCAGACCTTTTTGCAACCTCCATGAAAAAGATACTTTATTTGAGTAGACTCAAGAATACCAAAATTCTTTTGATAAGTTAATTAGCCTCCTAACATCCTCTCCGATTATGCAACCCCCAAATTGGTCCTTGCCTTTTAAGGTAATGTGTGATGCTAGTGGTTATGCAATTTGTGCTATTATAGGACAGAAAGAAGAAAGTAAACCACATGTAATTTATTATGCAAGTAGAACTTTGAATAGTGCACAAGTGAACTACACTATGACTGAAAAAGAACTACTTGCAGTAATATTTACATTAGATAAATTTCGGTCTTATCTAATTGGTTGACCAACCATTGTTTACAGTGACCGTTCTGCTGTTAGGTGCCTCATGACAAAGCAAGATGCTAAATCTAGGTTAATACGCTGTATCTTATTACTTCAAGAGTTCAACATTGTGATCAAAGGAAAGAAAGGCATTGAAAATGTTGTCGTTGACCATTTATCAAGGCTGACAATAGATTCATCAATGGAGACTACACTTATAAATGATTGTTTTCCTAATAAATTTTTATTCTCTGTTACTACAGTACCTTGGTTTGCTAATATTGTCAATTTTCTGGAGATAGGATGGATGCCAGTTCAATGGGGTGCCCAAGATAAGAAGAAATTTTTACATGAGGTGAAAAAATTTTCCTAGGATGACCCTTATCTTTTCAAATACTGTATTGATCAGATATTCAGGAGATTCATACCCGACGATGAGGTAAAAGGTGTCATTAAATTTTGTCCTTCAGAAGCATGCGGGGGCATTTTTCGTCAAAGAAAACATATGCAAAAATTTTACAGTCTGGATTTTACTGGCCTTCATTGTTCAAAGAAGCACATGCATTCTGCAAAGCCTATGAAAATTGTCAAAAATTAGAATCTATTTTAAAAAGAAACATGATGTCTTTGACTCCTATCCTTGTTATTGAAATTTTTTATTGCTGGGGAATATATTTCATATGACCATTTCCACCATCATTTGGATTTGAGTACATTTTAGCTGCAGTGATTATGCTTCAAAATGGGTAGAGGCAGTTCCTTGTTGAAATAATGATCATAAAACTGTGCTTAAAATTTTTAACAAAAATATTTTAAGTCGATTTGAAATGCTTAAGGCCATAATAAGTGATGGGGGAACACATTTTTATAATAGACCATTTGAATCTTTATTGAAGAAATATGGTATCACACACTAAGTTGTTACCTCTTATCACCCACAAACAAGTGGACATGTAAAACTGGCAAATAGGGAAACAAAACAATCAACCTAAATCGAAAGGTTGGTCTTTGAAACTAACCGATGCATTTTGGGCTTACCGCATTGCTTTTAAAAAATCATTGGGTATGTATCCCTATAGGTTAGTTTATGAGAAACCTTGTAATTTGCCTGTGGAACTTGAACATAAAGCTTACTAGGCTATTAAGGTTTCCAATTCAAATCTTGATGATACTGGTGTTTTGCACAGGTTGCAACTAAATGAGCTTGAGGAGTTAAGAAATGATGCATATAAGAATTGAAAAATATATAAAGCTAGAACCAAAGCTTGTCATGACAAAACAATTTTAAGAAAAACACTTAAGGTTGGTCAAAAGGTTTTGCTTTATAACTCTTGACTTTACATATTTCCTGGAAAACTGAGATCTAGATAGAGTGGCCATTTTGTTGTGAAACATGTTTATCCTTGCGGGGGCCATTGACATTGAAAATCCTAAAAATGGTAATGTGTTTAAAGTCAATGGACAAAGAGTTGAACAATTTTTGGAGAATCATGATTTGCATAAAGAAGTTGTTCATCTCAGTGATCCTCACAATGATCATGTAAGAAAATGTCAATATATCTTCTCTTCTTAGATAGTTTTCTTTTAAGTTTGTTTTTCTTTCTTATTTTTTTTCTCTTCTTTTCCTAATTACGTGGTAGATATGGTACTCCATGGCTCTCAAGTCAGTTATCTCAGTTTCCCATAATGAATGATCTCTCTCTCCCCCCTCTCAATTTCTTCTTAAAAAAATGGAATCTATTCTTTCTACTTTGCGAAAATATTTTCCCTCTCTCCCAATGAATGTTCTTAAAAAGGATTCACCAAGCTAGATGTGAAAGATTAAAAGTTTTGATGCACAAAGGCATTCCTGAACATCTCCATTGGTTAATTGAAGCTAAGGTCCACTTGGCTGGTGAAACCCCAAATACAATTGTGTCCCACATGCCTGGCTTAGGCAAAAGCTCTTATGCCAAAAAAGTGAAGAGCAAAAAGGGTTACAAGTCTGTCACAAATGTGGTCGATGGACTTGTAATACTAAATGTTGTTCTTCAGGGATAGTGTCCGATAATTAAGAAGATAAAATACAATTCATTAAGAACGGCCTAAGTAAGGAGTCTTTGGATAATATCTGATTGAGTGTTAAGACACATTCTTGTGGATTAGTGCAAAACAAACTTCTTGGTTTATGGAGTATTATTCATAAAGAAAGAGAGCATTACAGTATTAGGAATCTAACTTTAAAAGACCCTGTTTGCCAATTTATAAGAAAACTCGATCGAAAGCAAATCTCCAACCCATAGAAGGCTTTGAAGTCGTTACTGGGCATAAAACTAGAGGAAGATGTGAGCTACAATCACAACCACTATACTTACATGCCGTTATTTTTGAAAATTTTCATTTTCTTTTGACAATAATCTACCTACTTATGTAGGTGTTATCATTGCATTATCCTTACATCTCTATAAATAAAAGTTCTTTTTTTTTCCATAGGGTTAAGGATAGAAATGAAGGGAACCTCAACTCTTAGATTCTGAAATGTATGTGTATTTTGTGGATCTTTCCCTGGTAAGGATGAAGAGTTCTTGAGAGCTACAAACCATTTGGGTAGAGTCCTAGCTGAGAGAAAAATGCATTTAGTATATGGGGAAGGTAATGTTGGATTGATGGGAGGTGTAGCAATAGCAGTGTTTGTAGGGGGTAGGCAAGTTTTAGGTATCATTCCTGCACCTTTAGAGTGGATTTCTACAGTCACAATTAGGAAGGAATTAGCGGTTCAAAATTTGCAAGAGCAGTTATTACAAATGCTTTGTAATTTTGATGCCTTTATTACCCGACTAGGAAGGTTTGGTACATTGGTGGAAAATATTCAAATTGCTTCCATGGCCCAACTTAATATGCACCAGAAACCTATTGGACTATTAAATGTTAACAATTTCTTTATAGGTTTGTTATCTTTCATAGATCAAGCTATGCAGGAGAAATTTCTCTCATAAATGGCAAGAAGAATCCTAATATTTGCATCAACTGCTGAAGAATTGTTAGACAAAATGGAAACTTTCATTCCTGAACCAGATTTAGCAGTAATTCAGACAGATTATGCACGATAGTCCTTCCCAACAAGCTCTATCCCATAAGTACCCTTTACCTTACTAGTCATTTTATTTTTGTTAGCTTTTTCCCTTAGAGGAATCTTAATAAGTGATGAAGCACTATGGAAGTGAGCAACCTCGACTTATGGACCTGTAGTATCTTGTCTTTTAATTTTACCATCAGCATTTTCTTTATTTTGGTTTAAGTTATTTCAGGGTTTTCATTTGCAATAACAACTATTTCAATTAATTTCTTCTTCACTCTACCTATCTATATTTTGACATTGGGGACAATGTCTTAATATGATTAGGGGGAGGGATAGTTGAAATTTATTTTTTTTCTTTTTCTTTTAGGGTAGTTTTTCTCATGCTGATAGTAAACTACTAGACAAAGCCCTTAGTTTAGGATAGCAGAATGAGGAGTAATTTTACTCTTGAGATGCATCCTATTGGTATGCTAGTCATAATATTTTTTTTAGATAGGTTTTTGAACTCGTACGAGATGATACACTCACAAGTAATCTATATTTCCTATCTTGAAAATTTCTATGCTTAGTGATGAAATTGGTAAGGTGATCAGCTACATTAAATCTTATATGTTTGAAATTTTATTTGACATAATGGTTTAGTCAAATTTCAGTCACTTTAATAAGGGATTAGGATGTTTAAGTTATGAATTGCTACTATCTTTACACATGCTAAAAATCTTGATTGTCTTTTAGATTTCAAAGAATACTCCAACTATATGGTTGTTGGGATTTCCAATGAACCATATCTTAGCTTGATTTGAGAAAAGAGAAAAAAACAACAACAACAACACCAATAAGTGTTGTAAAAAAAAATATGAAAGAAAAAGAAAAAAAAAGTGATGCTTACTCTTGGAAAATCACTACCTATTACCAAGGTTTCTCCAAATAAGGATTGAGCCAAAGTAAAAAAAAAAAAAAAAAGAACCTCTTGTAGTGTAATAGTGTGAAAGCTGCGAAAGTGATGGTTTTGAATTAGATTTGTTTTGATAAGCCACAAATGTTGATATGATTTACTAGAATCTTCTAGACACTTTTGATAGTCAGTCACACACTTACTGTAGTCAGAAACTCTTAATCTTTCACACTTTTCCCATGTTTGAGTGGCTGATAAGTGCATAAATCATTATGAAATTTTTATTTTTCTCAGTATGATAATTATAATTCTCATTACTTCAATGGGTTATGATCTATGGTATAGAGATTGATTGTGAAAAATATTGCATGAAACCTGAGTATTCATTGAGTACATCGCCTCACTTGTTAGGGACTAGCAAGAATCCGGTTGGGGAATGTGATAAATACTCATAAGTGTATAGCTATTAAGGGTTTAAATCATCATTATATACTTTGAGTATGATTAATTTATCTAATTTAAACAGTTACTCACCAGGTTACTATTCATGCATATTTACTATTCACATGTATTTACTATTCATATGCGGGGTACTGCTCACCGCATTTCACTGTTCATATGTGGATTACTATTCATCCATATTTATAAAATATGCTAAATAACTGCTTTTCATGTTGGTGGATAAAATCACAATATCTCACAATTCTTAGACCAATGATCGGAGCTTCAAACATCTATAAATTTCAATTCGTGGTTTAGCCTCATTGAGAGATAGAAGAGGCCAAACTTGGATCACAAACAGAATAACTTCCAACAAATTCATGCATTTGGCAACCTTTTACTAGAAAAATCATATCTAAAGCTGTGGATGTTAGAACTGACTAATTCTAAATTCATCCAAAAGCCAACACAGAGATCTTCAACTACTTCACATGCTAAGAACCAAATCATTTTCACTACCGAAATCTGATTATAAATGAGACCATCTGTTCCATCGCGTGCTAAAGAGCAATTTTGGTAGAAAAATCATAATTTGGGCTACAGATGTCAGTTTTCCATGATCAAGCTATTGTTTCAAAGCTAAAGAAGAGATCTATAGATCATGTGCATTGAAGAAGAATTGATGTGTATGGTGGTCAAAAAATTAAAAGAAAAGGCAACACAGAGATCTTCAATTACTTCACATGCCGGGAACTAGATCATTTTCATTACTGAAATCTGATTATAAATTAGACCATCTGTTTTATTGCGTGCTAAAGAGCAATTTTGGTAGCAAAATCATAATTTGGGCTACAGATGTCGGTTTTCCATGATCAAGCTATTGTTTTGAAGCTAAAGAAGAGATCTACAAATCGTGAGCATTGAAGAAGAATCGATGTGTATGGTGGTCAATAAATTAAAAGAAGTTTGGGTCACCCTTGTTGACTTGTATTCACCAACCTTTACTATTCTAACGTACCATTTACTATTTTGCCTATCCTAAGGCTTTATAAATTAGTAGCTTGTAAGGAGAATGAAATTAAGCTTATTCTTAGGCCATTTTAGAGTTCTTGTATTGAAGTTAGATTTTCTCCTTTGGTTTTGTTCTAGTTTTCTATCCTGAGGCTCTATTCAAGGTTCTTTCTTCTTGTTTTTACTTTGATATTTCAATCTACATTTATTTCATCTTTATATATGTTGTTCACTATTATCAGGCTAACTAATTTTTCTTTTACTAAGGTGAAAGGGTGAAGCTTTTAGTATAAACGTTATGGCTAATTTAAATGGATTTTAACAGTAATGGTATTTACTTTCTTAATCAATTTAACCACCCTCCTTGTTAAGTAGGAGTTTTAATTCATTATAGTAGATCATTGGTACAAAAGCTGCTTGATTCACTCTGCAAAATATGACTATGCCGGCTATATTGGAATCTTGAGTTATTGTACCCAAAGGTTGGCATGATGGAAACTTCAACCTATTAGCAAGTGTTGGCATTATAAGATTAATGAAAGCTAATACTAACTCATGCCTAACATTTTTGGAATTTGATTATTAAATTCCCCAATTGGGGCCTCTTTTATGTGTGGATCCTAATTGAGTGGCAAGATGGGCTAAAATTAACCATAACTAATAGCCTAAAAGTGGATCTCCTAACCATAGCTATTTTATTTGAATTTGAGCTCTATCAACATTTGTTCACACCTTGCATAAATACATTCTTTGTTAAAAATTAGTAATTTGTATTTTCTTAATTCACTTCCCTGTTGTTTGACACTTAGACTCTTGAGATTTTATTACTTGCAACAACCTACACTTGGGTTACAATTGCTAAAGTGTAGTAAGTTTTTTGCGCTGTTGTCGGGGAAGTAAAAGTATAGTGCAAGTTCATTTTCTTTTCATTTTGTCCCTTTTAATTTTATTTTATTTTTATTGTTTTTCATATGGAAGGTTAAACCTCTTACCTCTTATTTTTTGTTAATCTTGTTTTCTTTTTATTATTATTATTATTTATTATTATTAAATGGAAGGCTAAACCTCCTACCTATTCTGTTCATAAAATGGAAGGCTGAGCCTCCTATCTCTTTTTATTATTCATATTGGTTGTTCTGGTTATTATTTTGTGTATACATGAAAGCCTAGTCACGTACATCAAGTGGTAGACTGGTAAGAGGATCTTCATCTTATTCAAACATGGTTGAACATAGAAATCACCAAAAGGATAACCATTATCTACATAATGACCAAGATCAGCCTAAGACCCTTAGAGAACACATGAATCTCATAAGAAATAGTGTACCATCATGTCTCGTCTTTCCTCCTAATGCACCTCCCTTTAACTTCAAGCCAGGTATTATCCAACTTTTACCCACTTTTCATGGCTTTGATTATGAAAATCCATACTTGCATTTGAGGGAATTTGAGAAAGTTTGTCACACATATAATAACTTAAACTATAGTATGAACACCATCAGGCTTAAGCTTTTTCCTTTTCCTTTAAAAGATAAAGCTAAAACATGGCTACAAAATCTTTTGTCAAGCTCCATTAATTCATGGGATGAATTGCAACAACAATTTTTAAAAACCAATTTTCCTGCCCACAAAACAAATTCTTTCAAAAAGCAAATTACCACTTTCACACAAAAACCGGGATAAACTTTTTACCAATATTGGGATAGATATAAAGATTTACTTAATATTTTCCCACATTGTAACAATTCTCATAGTCATCTACGGTTTGACCGGGTAAGTATTTTCATTTAAGTGTTTTTACTTAAGTACCTCAAGTTAGCACCCTGTTAAGCAAGAAAGACAAGCTTTGTTAAGTAAATAAGCTCCTAAGTGTGGTTTGGCACCTAAAAGTCAAAAAGGGCAAGATGGTAATTTTGGCCCAAATGAATAACATGACTATAATTTTGATGGAATTAGGGTTGTGTAAAGAATCTTGACTAAGTAAGTCAAGACCATAGGTTATCCTAGCTAGCAGAGCCATCTTTGAAGGAAAAGAGTAAAAAGTTACACTAAGTGCTCAATTGAGCTATTTATTCCTTAAAAGACTTATGTCCAAGAAGCTAAGTTTAAAAGGCTTTTGGGCATCCTTTAAGACCTAGGAAGGATGGTTTTGGGTGAGTGTTTAGTGACCTAAGTGAAACAAATGAGAACTTGAGGGTTAGGGGACAAGAAAACATGAAGTATGCCTTAGTAGGAGTGGTTAGGATATTTTGGCCCATTTTTACCACCATTCTCCATTCTTTTGCTTCCAATTTTCGTAGCTCCCTCTCCCCACCAGAATTCCTACTCCAAAACTCCTTAATTCCACAAGCTTTGTTTGAATTTAAAGGCCCGAAGGTGATTATAAGATGCCCCAAGCTCATATTTGGTGTTTTAGCTTCAACTTAGCTCATGGATGCTTGTTTTGAGCCTAAAATCTAAGTTAAGCTTCTTGGCTTTGTTTGGGCTGATTCTAGGTTGCTTGAATAGCTAAAAATGGTCTTGATTTAAGGTTCTTGGTGCCATATCATGTTGAATTTAGGATTGGAACTCAAGAGGGTTGGTTGAGCTCAAGTGAGCTTGTGCTTTGATTCTTGCTTCATGGATGGATTTGAGGTAAGGGTTCAAGTTAATTTAGCTCAAATAATGCATAGAAATGTATTGTTATGTTCAGGAATGTAGTAGAAACAAGGCCCATGTGAATTGGACCTAGGATGGAAAAGTTTGAGCAAGTTTCATGCAAATTTGCACACTGTCACACAATGCTGTAAATGCATTGACAACGCATCATCATTGGCGAAGCATCATCGTTGGCAATGCTAACTGGAGACGCGTCGCCGTTGGCAACGCAATGTCAGGATTCCAGAGTGTTGATGCCTTTGGCGATGGTGTCGCCAAGGCATTAGTCCCTCAAGCTCGGGGCATCCTAAGAAGGCCTCAAACTCTTGGTTATCATCCTTCGGCTAATTTGAGACGTTCCGTAGCCTTAGTTGGGTCTTAGACTCATTCCTAAGTTAAGAATTATGCATTATTTAAGAGGTAGCTAACTATTGTGGTTAAGGAAGAACTAAGTAGAGTGACTAAAGGAATTGAATAAGAAACCTAAGAAAACCTCAACCGAACCATTTAGCTTGGTAAGTAAGTCACTAAGGAGCTTGGCAAGTTAAACCACATAAGATGGCTACCCTATACAATAAATTAAAGGTAAGGTGGGTAAGTTTGAGAGGAGGTGACGACCTACTCTAGAACCCGTAAATGGGACTTAATGGAGGTAAAGTATTCGGGTTACGAGGGCCAGTGTCTCAAGTACCTCCACTGTTTGAGCTCACGGCAAGTATAAGGCACCTAACGTGCAAGAAGTCCTAAAGATTGTGTGAATTGCATATCATACATTCATGCATTGCATATATTCCATGTTGTTGTCTCGAGTTACTCGTTGGTTGATTATTTGATTGTTTGTTTGTCATGTTTGCATGCTTGCTTGCTTGTTATCTTTTTTGTAGGTACCCTAAGGGACCCTTACTGAATACGTTCATGTACTTACTCCCTTAGGTTTGTTGTGCAAGTTCTAACATCGGGCTTAGCAACTAGTGGATAGTTGTGGGCTAAGCTTCATCTTTTTGCAGGTACTCTTACACTAAAATCCTTGTGGTTCTAAAATTACTTATGGACTAAGCTATGTACTAACTAAGTTTTACGCCTTACAGTGTAGAGGCTAAGTGGTGCACAAGGACTAAGGAAGGGCTTGCACTTGGAGCTTTGATAGCTCAAAGGTGAGGCTCAAGTGAAGGATCTTAGTTAAGTTTTTGTCTTGTATATATATTACTTTATGTACTAAGGTGTTGCCTCTATTAGGATACGTTATGGTGTAAAACCATTAAGTTACTTTTGGGTGTATGCTAGGGATGTTAAGTATGTGCAAACTGTTACTTGAAGTCAAAGTAACTAGTATTTTATTGTCTTGGCACGATTTAAATATGTTTTAACTGAAATGCTCGAGTAATTTTTTTGAAATGGTTTACTTATTTGTTTGCATTATCAGGACATAAGCATGCATATCTTTTTGCAAGGTAGGCTAAGTAATTAGTTGCACGTAAATTATTTTAATTTACTGATGAGTAATAGTTAGCCTATAGTAACTAAGTGGCATTCATAGTCCCTAAGAGCCTAAAAGTCAAGTAATTTGGGGCATTGGGACCCTGTTCCGCGACACACACCCATGGTTTGAGACATGGTTGAGGCATTAGTAATGAAGAAAATTCGTCAAGTAAAATATGTTGAAGAAGTTATTTATCACATTTGTGAGACCAGTGACCCTTCCACTAGCAATTGCCTAACCTTGCCTTCTTTTAAGGAATGCCTCCACGAACAAGTCAATGCCTTGAATAACTTCAAGAGGCCAACCCAAAATCCATACTCATAAACTTACAATCCTGGTTGAAAGAATCATCCAAACTTCAGTTAGAAAAGTAATAATCATGCTTAACCATCATAACCACCTTCGCACACCCAACATAATTTTCAACAATCTCAAGGGTATGCACCTTATGTTCCTTCTTTTAGGAAAAATCTTGAAGATACTATACATTTATTCATTGAGAAGCAAGAGTCCATCAATGCTCAAACAAGTCAAACCATGATTGATTTGAAAGATACTCTTGCAAAATTTACATTTGCACTCAACATTCAGGAAAAAAGGCAATTTCCTTCTCAACCATAACTGAATCCCACAGGTCAAACCATGGATCAAGTGAAATTAATCATTACACTCTGTAGTGGTAAGGTTATTGAAAAATCCATTCTTGATCCTTGTGAAGAAAACGATGAGTCAACTTCTAAGAGTAAAGAAATGGCTGAACCTATACCAAGCTAATAACAAATTGAATCTCCACTAGCACCTCCATTTTCTCAGGCATTAACTGCTCTAAAGAAGGTGGATCATAATACTGAAATTCTTGATATTTTCAATTAGGTAAAGATCAATATCCTTTTGTTGGATGCGATTAAATAGGTACCTTTTTATGCCAAAATTTTGAAGGATTTGTACACTGTTAAAAGAAAATTGAATGTGAAAAAGAAAGCCTTCTTGGCCGAACAGGTAAGTTTTGTTATTCAAAATTACACTGCTTTGGAATACAGGGATTCTGGTTGTCAAACAATTTCATGTTTTATTCGAGAACATAAAATTGAGCAAGCATTACTTGATCTTGGGGCTAGTGTAAACTTACTTCCATATTCAATTTACCAAAAAATAAATTTGGGTGAGTTAAAAACCAACTAAGGTAACTCTTTTGCTTGCTAACAGATCAGCGAAATTGCCTAGAGGAGTTGTTGAAGATGTGTTAGTCCAAGTTGATAAATTCATATATCTGTGGATTTTATTGTTTTGGACACACCACTAGTGGAAATTACAAATTCAATACTTGTTATCTTAGGATGCCCATTTTTAGCAACCTCTAATGCTTTGATTAATTGCAGGAATTAACTGATGAAGCTGTCATTTGGGAATATGACATTGAAGCTAAATATTTTTAACTTGCTTAAGCAACGACCTGAGAATGAAGATGAAAGTGAGCAAGTTTGCATCATTGATACTATTGTGGAAAACTATATCGAAGACGGGAGTATCTCTGATCCTTTGGAAAATTGTCTGGTTCTTTCTTTTTGTTCTTACTTTGATTTTCAATCTATGTTTATTTCATCTTTATATATGTTGTTAACTCTTATCATGGCTAACTAATTTTTCTTCTGCTATGGTGAAATGGTAAAGCTTTTAGTATAAAGGTTATGGCTAATTTAAATGGATTTTAATGGTAACAGTATTTACTTTCTTAATCAATTTAACCACCCTCCTTGTTAAGTGGGAGTTTTTATTCATTATAGTCAATCATTGGTACAAAAGCTACTTGATTCCCTCTGTAGAACATGACTATGCCGGCTATATTGAAATCTTGAGTTATTGTACTCAAAGGTTGGCATGATGGATACTTGAACCTGTTAGCAAGTGTTGGCGTTATAAGATAAATGAAAGCTAATACTAACTCATGCCTAACATTTATGGAATTTGATTATTAAATTTCCTGATTAGAACCTCTTTTATGTGTGGATCCCAATTGACTGGCAAGATGGGATAAAATTAACCATAATTGATATACTAAAAGTAGATATCTTAACCTTAACTATTTTATTTGAATTTAAATTTTAATCAACATTTTTTCACACATTGCATAAATACTTTCTTTATTAAAATCTATGATTTGTATTTTCTTAATTCACTTCCTTGTGGTTTGACACTTGGACTCCCGTGATTTTATTATTTGTGACAACCTACACTTGGATTACAATTGTTAAAGTACAGCAAACCATATGAAGGAAAAGATGAAAACGAGGAAGTCTACATCATCACTACTATTGTAGAAAATTATATTCAAGAAGGGAGTATCTTTGATCTTCTTGAAAAATTGTCTAGTTAAATCATTTGAATTTGGAATGCAAATGGATCATGATATCTTTAAAATATGTGCATTGCTTGATTCTTCACAAGTAAAAGGAAACACATGTTGGAAACCAAAAGTTGAAGAGTTAGGACGATTCAAAGATCAATCGCAAGACAAAAATACCCACTCCAGAACCTTTACTCAGAGAATTGAAGTATGCATTCCTTGGAGAAAATTCTTCTTATCCAGTAGTAATTTCATATAATCTCACACTCAAGCAAGAAAATAAGTTGATTAAGGTACTCAAAATTTATAAAAGTGCAATTGGATAGACATTAAGAGACCTAAAGGGTTTTAATCCTTTAATTTGCACATATAGAATAAACTTGGAGGATAATGCTAAATTATGTCAACAACCTCAAAGAAGGCTCAACCCATACACGAAAGAGGTAGTAAAATCTGAAATTCTTAAATTACTTGATGTGGGAATTATCTATCCTATTTCTGATAGAAAATGGGCTAATCCAACCCAAGTAGTACCAAAAAGTCTATCATTATAGTGGTAACAAATGAGAAATCTGAGTCTTTACCAACTCGAGTTCCATCTTGTTGGAGGATGTGCATTGACTATAAGATATTGAATCTTGCCACCAGAAAAGATCGTTTCCCCCTACTTTTCATTGATTAAATTTTAAAAAGAATAGCCGGACATCTTTTTTATCGCTTCCTTGATGACTACCCATGCTAGTATTAGTAGAACTAAGAAATAGGAAGATCAAATAGATCCTTGAAAAAAATAGTCAACCCAAATAAAAAAACTGGTCTTTGAATCTAACTGATGCGCTTTGGGGTTTCCGCACTACTTTTAAACATCACTGGTATGTCTCCCTATAGGTTAGTCTATGGAAAATCTTGTTATTTGCCTATCGAATTTGAACATAAAGCTTACTTGGCTATTAAAGCTTTTAATTCAAATCTTGATGAAGTTGGTATATTGTGCAAGTTACAACTAAATAAGTTTGAGGAGAGCAGAAATGATGCATATGAGAACTTGAAAACATATAAAGCTAGAATTAAGGTTTTTCATAAAAAAAAAATCTTAAAACAAAATAAGTAAGGTTAGTCAAAAGGTTTTGCGTTATAATTTTTAACTTTACATATTTCCTGAAAAATTGAGATCTAGATGGAATGCCCATTTTATTGTGAAACATGTCTATCCTTATGGGGCAGTTGATATTCAAAATCCTAAAAATAGTAATGTATTTAAAGTCAATGGAGAAAGAGTTACACTATTTCGAAAGAATCATGATTTGTAGGAAAAATTTATTCATAGCAGTTATCCTCAAAATGATCATGATAAGTAAATGACAATACTCTATTTTCTTCTTTTTACATAATTTCCTTTTTCTTTCCATTATTTTTTGTTAATTTTTTTTATTTTTTCGGTTAAGTGGCTGATACAATACTCCGTAACTCTCAAATCATTTATTTCAGTTTTCCATAATAACTAATTTCTTTCTCTTTCTCTCTTTCTCTCTCTCTCTCTCTCTCTCTCTCTCTCTCTCAATATCTCCTCAAAAATGAATTTGTTTCTTTCTGATTTGCAAAAATAATTTCCCTCTCTCCCTATAAATGTTTATAAAAGGATTTACCAAGCTAGATGTGAAAGACTAAGAGTTTTTATGAACAAAGGCATCCCTAAACATGTACGTCAGTTAATCAAATTTAAGGTTTGTTTAGCTAATAAAATTCCAAATGCATTTGTGTCCCACGTGCTTGGCTTAGGCAAAAGCTCTTATGCCAAAAATTAAAAAGCAAAAAGTTACAAGTCTATCACAAATATGGTCAATGGACTTGTAATACTAGATCTTGCTCTTTAGGGATGGTATCCATTAATCGAGAAGATAAAATACAATTCATCAAGAATGGGCTGAGTAAGAAGTCCTTGGATGATATCCTATTGACTTTTATGGTGCATTTTTTTGGAAGAGTGCAACATGAACTTTTTTATTTATGGAACATTTTCCATAAAGAATAAAAGCGTTACATTCTTGGGAATTTGACTTTAAAAGACCTTGTTTGCCAATTTATATGAAAATTGGATGGGAAGCCAATCCCTGACTCATAGAAAATGTTGAAGCCATTACTAAACATAAAACCAGAGGAAAATTTGAGCCATAATCATAATTACTATGCATGCATGCTGTTATTTTTGAAAAACTTCATTTTCTTTTGACAATAACCGACCCACTTATATAGGTGTTATCATTGCGTTATCCCTTCATCATTATAAATGCAACTCTTTCTTCTCATTTTGCACAAGGTTAAGGATAAAAATGGAGGGAACATCAACTCGTAGATTATAAAATATATATGTATTTTGTGGATCTTTCCTTAGAAATGATGAACAGTTCCTGAGAGCAGCAAACCATCTTTATAGAGTCCTAGCTAGGTGAAAAATAATTTTGATATATGGAGGAGGCAGAATTGGATTGATGAGGGATGTCATAATAGCAGCGTACGTAGGGGGTAGCCAAGTTTTGAGTATTATTCCTATACCTTTGAAGTGGATCATTGTGCATGACTGGGGAAGAATTTGTGGTACCAAACATGCTGGAGCATTTATTACAAATGGTTTGTAACTCTGATGTCTTTATTGTCCTACTAAGAGGTTTTGGCACTTTGAGAGAAATTTTTCAAATTACTTCCATGGTGCACTAGAGACCTATCAGACTGTTGAATGTTAAAATTTCTTTACAGGTTTATTATCTTTCATAAATCAAGTTGTACAAGAGAAATTTCTCTCCGAATTTGCAAGACATATCCTAATCTCTGCATTAGCTATCAAAGAATTTCTCAACAAAATGCAAGCTATCATTCCTTAACCAAATCCAGCAGTGGTTCAGATAAACTGGGCATGAGATAGTCCTTCCCAACAAGCTTTATCTCATAAGTATCTTTCACCCTACTAGTTATTTTATTTTTGTTAACTCTTTTTTCCTTTACAAAATGCCAATTTTCATAAGTGATAAAAGCACTATTAAAGATAGCAACCTAGACATGCGGAACTGTTTGTAGTTTCTTGTCTTCTATTTTTACTATCAACATTATCTAGCTATTACTTTTATTTTGGTTTAAGTTATTTTTGGATTTTTATTTTCAATAACTACCATTTTAGGTCACTTCTTCTTAACTCCACTTACCTATATTTTGTCATTGGGGACAATGTCTCAATCTGGTTGGGGGGAGAGATATTTGACATGTAGTTTTCTTTTTACATAGTTATTTTTTGTTTTTCTCATGCTGATAGTAAAACTATTAGATAGAGCCATTAGTTTATGATGGCCAAGTAAAAAGTAATTTTATTCTTGAGACACATCCTTGACATATAGGTAGTTAGCCATAACATTTTTTTTTTGGAGTAGGTTGTCGAACCCGTACAAGTTGACATGCTCACAAGTAACCTATGTTTTCAATCTTGAAAATTTTTATGCCTAGGGATGGAATTATTGGGGTAATGAGCTACATTAATTCTTATATATTTAGTTTGACATAATAGTTTAGTTAAATTTTAGTCACTTTGATTAAGTTATGAATTGCTGACATCATTAAACATGCTAAAAATCTAGATTGTCTTTTAGATTTCAAAGAGTAATCCAACTATGTGGATGTTAGGACTTTTAATGAACCATATCTAAGGCTTGATTGAAAAAAAATAATAACATCATAAAGTGTTGAAACAAAAAATGAGGAATAAAAAGTGTTCGTTCTTGGAAAATGTCACCTATTACTGGGATTCCCCAAATAAGGCTTGAGGAAAAACTAAAGAAAAAAAAAAAAGAACCTTTTAAAGCGTAATGGTGTGAAAGCCGCCAAGGCAATGGTTTTGAATTAGATTTGTCCTAATAAGCCGCAAATGTTGGTCTGGTTTCTTGAAATCTTTTAGACACTTCTGATAGCAGTCGCACACTAATTGCACTTAGCAATTCATAATCTTTCATGTTTTCCCTTTCTTCAAGTGGTTGAGAAGTGCATGAATCATTATGAAATTTTTTTTTAGAGTTAACATGGTTGTCATGCTCATTACTTCAATACTTTCTAATCAATAGTATAAAGATTGATTTTGAAAAATATTGGATGAAACCTGAGTATTGACTCTATATATTGTTTCACTTGCTAGGGACTAACAAGAACCTGGTTAGGGCTATTATGAATACTTATAATTGTATAGTTATTAAGGATTTAAATCCTCACTATACACTATGAATATGATTCATTTCTCTAACATGAACAGCTTTTATAAGTCTAGAATTAAAAAGCATTGATTTATAAATTAAGGCAAATAACTATTTTTATGTAGGTGGACAAAGTCACAAAATCTATCAACTACAACCAATTCATGGACCAATGATTTGTACCTTAATTACCAATAATCTTTGGTTCATAGTTCAACTTAATTGAGAAATATATAAGGCCAAATTTCGATCACAAATAGAATCAGTTCCAAAATTTGTGTGCCTGATGATCTTTCATAAGAAAAATCATATCTAGAGTAATGGATGTCAAAATTGAGTGATTTGAAAGCCATACAAAAGCCAATGTAGAGATCTTCAACTCTACTTCATACACCGAGAACCAATTTGATCATCTTTAATGCCGAAAGTTGGTTATAAGTAAGACCATTTATTATACTGTGTGTTGAAGAGCAGTTTTGCTAGAAAAATCATATCTTGAGCTATAGTTATTATTTTTGAATGAACAAGATACGGCTTCAAAGCTAAAAAAGAGGTAGACAAACATTGTGCTTTCATGAAGAGCTGAATCAATCTGTATGGTGGTGAAAAATTTAGATTAAGTTTGAACCACCTAAGTTTATTATTTCACCTACCTTTGCTAATTCACCAACCCAACTATTTCACCTACCCCATTCCTAATGCTTTATATATAGGAAGTATGAGAGGCACGAAATTATGCTTGTTTTGAGGTAAAATTAGAGTTCTTGTATCAAACATAACTATTTCCCTTTATTATTGTTCTCATCTTTTTATCTAGAAGCTCTATTAAAGTAACTTTCTCTTCTTGTTATTCATCTTGCTCTTTCTTTAATCTTCCAATCTATATTTATTTCCTTTTTATACATGTTGCTTACTCTTATCATGTCTAACTATTTTTTTTTTGTTTCGCTAAGGTGAAAGGGTGAAGCTTTTGATACAAACATTATGACTAATCTAAATGGAACTTAACAATATTAGTATTTACTTTCTCAATTGATTTATTTACACTACTTGTTAAGTGGGAGTTTTGATTTATCATAGACAATCATTAGCACAAAGGCTACTTGATTCCTTTATAAAGTGTGACTGACTATGATATATTAGAATCTTGAGTTATTGTGGACAAAGATTAACCTGATGGATACTTGAACTCATTTACAAGTGTTGGTGTTATAAGGTTAATGGAAGATAACACTAACTTATGCCTAATAATTCTATAATTTGATTACTAAATTCCTCGATTATGAAGTTCTTTATGTGTGGATCTCAATTGAGTGGGAAGACGGGACTAGAATTATTCATGATTGATATACCAAAAGTGGAACCCTTAACCTTAATTATTTCTTTGAATTTCAGTTCCAATCTAATCTTGTTCACATCTTTCATAAAAATCTTTCACTAAAATCTTTCACTGTTAACATCTGTAATTTATATTTTTTAATTCACTTCCTTGAGGTTCGACATATAGGCTCCCAAGATTTTACTACTTGCAACAACCTACACTTTGGTTATAACTGTTAAATTGCTGTAGACAGACTAAGTATTTGGGGCATGTAATTAGTTAAGAGGGTGTTGCTTCTAACCCAAAAAAGATTAAGACCATGACTTAAAAGCTAGTTTCGAAAAATTTGAAGCAGCTAAGGGGGTTTCTATGCCTCATAGTACAGAAGATTTATCAAGGGGTGTGGAGTCATTAGCAAACATTTGACTAAGTTACTAAAGAGAAATTAATTCACTTGGAGTTTAGCAACTCAAACAGATTTTGAGGAGTTAAATAAGGTAACGAGTACAACTCCTATATTTGCTTTACCTAATTTCCAAGAAATCTTCATTGTGGAAATTGATGCATGTAAAGAATTAATGGGGTGTTCTTTAACAGGCTGGTCACCTCGGAGCTTTCATGAGTACGGCTTTGTCACCTAGGCATCAGGCTCTTTCAACTTATTAAAAGGAGTTTCTAGCTATGGTAATGGCTGTAGAAAAATAGAGGCCATATCTATTGGGAAGACATTTCATAATCAAGACTCATCAGAAAAGTTTGAAATTTTTGCTCAAGCAAAGGATTTTCACTCCCTTGCAGCAAAAGTTTATGATTAAGCTCTTACCCTATGACTATGAAGTGCAGCATAAGAAATGGGCAGATAATATAGTAGTTGATGCATTGTTGAGGATCACATATGAAGAGCTTAATTGCATGGCCATCTCAATAGTTTCAATTACTCTCTTACAGGAAATAAAGGATAGCTGGGTTCAAGATGAGGAGCTTGAAAAGTTTATCTATGAGCTTATTCAGGATGCAACATCACATCCTAAACTCACCTATGAGCAAAGACATCTAAGGAGAAAGGGAAAGCTAGTTATTAGGGAAGTATCATCATTGTGTTTAAAGTTGATCCAATGAAGGAGCAGTGGGTGGCCATTCTGGAGTGCTTGTCACACAAAAGAAGCTTAAGCATGGTCCTACTGGAAGGGCCTACACAAAGATGTTAGGAAATGTGACACTTGCTAGAGATATAAAGCTAGCAATGCTGCCAATCTAGGTCTGTTACAACCCTTTCCAATTCCTAAGTCACCATGGAGAGATATATCTATGGATTTTATAAAGGCTTTACCTGAGTCACATAGGAAGGAAGTTATTTTGGTGGTGGTTGATAGGCTCAGTAAAATGCTCATTTTATTTCGTTGAGCCATCCTTACACAGCAACTGAAGTGGCCAATGCCTTCATGAAACATTTGTACAAGCTACATGGAATGCCTCAATCTATTATCTCGAATAGAGGGTCCACTTTTATGAGCAAATTTTGGCAAGAGTGTTTTAGGAGACAAGGAGTGAATTTGCGCTACTCAAGGGCCTATCATCCCCAATTAGATTGATAGGCAGAAGTGATCAATAGATGTCTAGAGTCTTACTTAAGGTGTATGTCTAGCGTTGAACCTAAGAAATGGGTTGAATGGTTACACTTGGCGGAGTGGTGGTATAATATCAGCTACCACACTTCTTTGAAATCCAACCCCTTTGAAACATTGTATGGACTTGCCCCTCCAATACATGTGCCCTACTTGCCGTGTGATTTAGTGGTAGAAGAAGTGGATAGGCAACTTAGGCAGAAAACTGAAATTTTAGTTGAGCTTAAAAATAATATACGGCATGCCTAGAATCATAGGAGGCAAATGGCTAACAGAAGAATATCAAAGAAGAGCTTTATAGTGAAAGACTAGGTTTATCTAAAACTCCAGAACTATCATCAAGGCACCATCTATTCCTCACTCAGTTGCAGACTTGGGGCCAAGTTTTATGGACCATTTTTTGTTATAGAGAAGATTGGAGTCATGGCCTATCGATTGGCATTACCCCTAGAGGCAAAAGTTCATAATGTCTTCCACATTTCATTGTTGAAGAAGAAGATTCGAGAGGCCCCTATCATATCCACACTACCAAGCTAGAAGATTATGGAGGATCCAAGGCCGTGGCAATCTTAACAAGGAAGATTGACAAGAAAAGGAACCGAGCCATCACGAAGGTCCTAGTGTAGTGGTCAGGTTCATATGTTGTTGATGCTACTTGGGAGGGATACCCTTCTTTCAGTGCCAGATTTCCAGAATTCATCAACTCTTGAGGACAAGAGCCTTAAAGGGGGAGGGATTTTATGCATTACATTTTGCATAAAGAGAGGAAAAGTTAGTTGAGTTAGCATTTGATTAATAGGGCCAAAAGATACATCATCCTTGGTTTATGAATCAAGCATCGCAAGTCAGATATGTCATCATTTGAATCAAGCTACATGGCGGTGGAGCATCCGGCATCGTTTCATAGAGCTTGTGGCAGCAGCTTGGAAACCTACAGGCTATGGTTCGTAAATAGTGGGGGAGATCCATTTCATTTGAATTTTGGTTGTAATTTGAATTTGTTCTAGATATAATCTTGTAATCAGTTCATTTGGAGCTTAATGAGAATTGAGATCCCCTTTCTCGCTCCTATCTTTCATTTTTTATCTACTTGAATTTAAATTTCTAGAGTAAGTTTTTAGTTTCCATGGAATTCTCTTTTTCTTTTTCTTCTCGGAGATTTCTTGGAATTGGAGGTTCTGCTAATCGTGCATCATTTTACTTTTTTGGAAGCATGATGACTGGAATCTGGAACTAGATGCAACAACACTTTAACTTCTCTAAGTACTTTCTACTACCGCTGCTGGTTTAGTTCTTAGAGCTGGGTTTAGTTATGCTTAGGACTAATAGTTTAGGGCATGAACATCGTTGACCACTTCAAATTTATACCAGATTTGAATCTAGGTCTCGTAATTTTTTGCATTTGTCGCGAAGCAGAGAAGCACTGGAATCACTAACTTTTTCACAAGGTAAATATTAACTTGGAAGCAATTAAAAATAATCAACTTTTTTTGCTCACATTGGGATTCCTATTTGTGACCTTCCAGTGCTTTTATCGTCATTAGGTTTTTGTAAGATTTGAATTAGATGACACAGACCTGGTAAATATACTGGCTAGTTCTATTACCTTACACTGATGGGCTCTGTCTTCAGGTGATTTTAGTGATCTGAATGTTGACGTTGTTCCAAGTCTAGCAGATTTGCAGCTTCCAAAGCCAATTAGTTTGGGAAATCATGACTGCTAGAAGGCATATCAGTTTTCTGGAAAGTAATTAACCTAAAGATAATATCTAATGACGAAGACTTACAATTCATGCTATGTGGTTAAGTTTCCTCAATGGTTATTTTGCGGTAGAAAAAACATATGATAGTTTCTGACCTCTTTTATACTCCCTTTATCCTTTGCTTCATTCACTTTTTAATAATTAATTTTTATTTTTAATTTTTAATATTTTAGTATATAAATGAAATACCTTTATATATGAATGATAAATTAAAACCTACCGTTTCTACATATTTTTTTTATTTTTTTTAATAAAAAATAATATGAATAAATTCAAGTTAAACTAATTTAAAAAATCAATTGAAGCAAAGAAAGTGAAATAAAAGGAGCATGTTGCTAGGTAGAAGGACAATGTTGAACTTCAGCTGGAATTGTGAAATCATCTTGAAATGGTCTACGTCCACTTATCGTTCTTTAGTGGCAATGACAACAGTTTTATTGGATCTAGTCTTGGTTAGGCCCATGGAGGACATAAATTTCTAGACTTTCTGACAGTGAAGCTCAGCAATACTGGTGGACGGCCATTTTCAGGTGCGGGCGATCAAATATTTCGGACTAGGCTACTGTCTGCCAGCTTCGATATACCTACTTTCAAATTTGAGCATTTCTTCTTTCCTTTTACAAAGAAGTTTTCTCATTTTGTGTATGGGCCCACACAAATATATGAAAACTAATATTCATCAAATAGTTACCAACATTAATACCATCCCCGAATTTTGTTCTGTCTTTTCTTGCTTAAAATGGACCCAATTTTTCTGTTACCACTTTTTTTCTTTTTTCTTTAACTCTGATCGCGTTAAGAAAATATTTCATTAATATCAAGTATGTATGACGTAGCTAAAACTCATTGGAACATATTTTATGTGGTAGAAAAAAGATAAACATCACCTGCCATCTTTAAACTATATCTTATATTGTTTAATTGTTCCGTAACTATTAAATGTTACACTAATCGTCATCAAACTATATAATTGTTGCTATCTTGTCTCACTGTCCATCACACTATTAAGGATGGATGAAAAATTAATGTTATATCAGTAGTTACGCAAACTTTCATAGTCATATCAAAAACCACATTATTTTTCTTTCTATATTTAACGGCTTTGATGAATTGTAAAACAAGACAACAACAATTGAATAGTTAAGGACGATTGATGATATTTGATAGTTTGAAGATGATTAAGTAATATGGGATATAGTTTGGGAATGACAGGTGGAGTTTACCAATAGGAAAATTATATGTAGTTAATGTATCTAACATGGATTTTGGTATAACATATCTTCTAAGAATTCAAATTTCAATAGTATTAGCCTATTAAAAATGTCTTTAGTTAGTGAAAGATGTGGTTTGATTATGCCGTGGAGAACCAATCTTAGGTTTTATTTTTTATTCTTTTTGGAGCGGTTTGTCATTTCCAGTTGTAAGGTTTATTTCATCTTACTTATAAGTGTTGTTTGACTTTTTATTTTAATAAAATTTGAACTACAACAAAGCCAGCCCCATGCCCCCACTAGCCCCGAGCCTATGCCCAGCACACTTATACATGTCTTGCCTAGGCCTAACCTAACCAGGCCAAGCCTGACCATTGGCCAACTCTATCTAGGGACCCCCCCCCCCCCCCCCCCCCCCCCATTCATGACCTTAAACCTTGAATTCTCTCTTTAACCCTATCATCCAACTCAATAGTAGATTGGCTCACCTTCTCGGAACTTGACGTTACATCTCAGCCGGCCAGAGCTCAAAGCTCATCTTAGGGCCCTAAAACACAAATTAGGCTTTAGTACATGTGGCTTGGGTCAGTCTAAAAAGAGGTTCGATGGCTATTAGAGGCATCTTCATAATAACCAAATTGCAACATATTACCTCGCTCTCTTGATTTTGACTTGTAATTTAATTCTGCATTTATAAAAAAATTAATAGAAAATAGTACTAGTATCTATTTTAACCGTAAAATACCAAAGCACCATCGCTTTACTTTTTCTAAAAGGGTCACTACCATTTAAGTTGAGCTTAGTTAATCTGGTTATTCAGCGAGCCCTTCCTTTCTTTTTCCTTTTTCTTCCGCTAATCAACATTGTTTCAATCGAAACCAAAATGCAAAATTACCTGAATAATTTTAGAACTACATGAGCCCATTTAGCAAATAAAGACCCACAGCCCATGTACCCAATCCAACCAATGAGAATAAAACCCACCGAGTCTGTCATTATGATTGACCATTGATCTATTCAGGCCCCACTTTTAAACATTTCACATAAAATCAATATTATTTTAAAAATTAATAATTAACATAACTTTTTTTACAGAGAATAGTTTAAAGTTTTTAATCCGCAGATAACCCTAGCCAGCCCTACCACCAATCTCCTCAACTCTCAAAAAGTTCCTTTAATATTGACTTAATTGGTCGAATTTGACTAATTTTTTTGTCAGATTTGGCCATCTCTCCTAAATTTTTATGTTATTTCTTCAAATAATCAACTTAGTCAATAGAAGTTTTTTATTGTTTTTGTAAGATCCAGCTTTTTTCTTCTTGACGGTTGAAATTGTAGAGTTGCAGACTGAAAAAGCGGTAGCCAAGAGTTTCACTCAATGAGTTAGCCAATCTACTCTCTCTTAATGGATCAGGAGTTAGCGTTTGTTAATCCAAACATTATGATAAGTTTGTGTCCCTTAGCGTTGAGGGTCTTTTTCTATCAGTTTGTAGGTATAAATACTGGATATACTCAAATATTTTTTATAGCTTTTCCATGTAATATGGTATTGTAGGGAGGTTATGAATAACATAAGTTGAGCTAATTATCTCTATGAACTTCAACTTTTTATACTTAATAGTAGGTACCATATGACCAACAGTTAATAAAAAAAACTTTCATCAAAAAAGAATTGAAAGCTTTTAATAATCTAATATGTGTAGCTTTATTCAAAAAGAGTTCATCTTGCCTAATCCCGACCTATGGCGTGCGCCCAGGTCTGACTCAGACATGATATATATAAATGATCTGCAAACAAATACCGTACTGGTTAATTTGGTTATTCAGCGAGCTATTAAAAAAGAGATCATCTTGCCTAATCCCGACCTATGGTGTGTGCCCGGGTCTGACGCAGACATGATATATATAAATGATCTGCAAACAAATACTGTACTGGTTAATTTGGTTATTCAGCGAGCTCTTCCTTTTTCTTTCTTTTTTCTTGCGCTGATCAACACTGTTTCAATCGAAACCAAAATACAAAACTACCTGGAAAAATTTAGAACTTCGTGAGCCAATTTAGCAAATAAAGACCCACGGCCCATGTAGCCAATCCAACCGATGAGAATAAAACCCACCAACAGTCTGTAATTATGATTGACCATTGATCTATTTAGGCACCACTCTTTAAACATTTCACATAGAATCAATATTATGTTAAAAATTAATAATTAACATAACTTAACATTTTATTCAAATAGATTATAGAGTTTGTGTATTTTTAAATCATAGAAAAAAAAATTTACAGAGAATAATTGGAAGTTTTTAATCAGCAGATAACCCTAGCCACCCCACCACCCATCTCCTCATCTCTCAAAAAGTTCCTCCAATTTTAGCTTAATTGGCTGGATTTGGCTGGTTTTCTAGTCAGATTTGTTCATCCCTCATAAATTTTTATGTTATTTCTTTAAATAATCAACTTTATCAGTAAAGTTTTCATTTTACTTTTATCGGATCTAATTTTCTTCTCCCTAATGGATGAGATTGGTGGAGTTGTAGACTAAAGATCTGGGTGGCAACTAATAATTTTACTCGATGGGGTTAGCCAATCTGCTCTCTCTTAATAGATCGGGATTTAGCGTTTGTTAATCGAAGCATTATGTTAGGTATGTGTTCCTTAGTTTTGAGGGTCTTTTTCTATTAGTTTGTAGGTTTGAATATTGGATATAGCCGTGTATTCTCTACAATTTTTCTATATAATACGGCATCACAGGAATGCTATGAATACTATTAGTTGAGATTGTGATCTCTATGGAATTCAGCTTTTATATCTTATTAGTTGATACTGCATGGCCTATAGTTAATGGAAAAAAATTTTCACAAAAAAAATTTGAAAATTTTTAGTAATCTAACAAGTGTACCTTTATTCAAAATTTTATTGACTTACGTTTTAGTTCCTTCGTCTTGCATTAAATGGCCTTCATCTTGCATTAAATGGCACATTTGACTTAATAGGGAAATTAATAAAAAAAAATTTAGAAAGCTTTTTCAGGAAAGAAATATAAAAACTGGTAGCATTTTTATTTTTGGAGGTAAAAAGATTAAGTAATTTGAAACTTCACAAAAAAGAAATAATGGTTAGGTAAAATGAGGCAGGGGAGTAGCGTTTTATCAACTTGGCTGCCAGCGCCTGCCGGTTGGCAATTCTCTTGCATTGCCTCACCTCTGCAGTTGTTAACAGTCCATGGCCACGCTGCCCTGAGGCCGGAACAGCTGTGGGAATCGATGGTGAATAGACGAAGGAAGCTGACTGGGCATGGAAAGTTGGCATTTTGTGAATCAAGTGATGTCAGATTCAAAAGCAGTTTATTGCACTCGGAATGAAAATCAAATTCTATAGGGTGGTGTTTAGCCATGGAAATTTTTTTCATTTTTTTTAAATTTTATTAATAAAAATTTGAGTTTATAGCATGTTTTTAAGGATCTTTGAAAACCCTGTTTTCTAAGCTTTAGAAAACTCAGGTGTAAAAAGGAAAATGTCTAAAATAATTCTATTTTATTTTATGTTTTTTCAAAGTTTTAAAAATAAGATTTTCTACATCCTTAAAACAAGTCATCCATTGAAACTTTTATCAAAAAAATTGAAAAAAAAATTTTAAAAATTTTCTACATTCAAACACCACCTAACTTTTGGGTAGAATATATTTCTTGTTCTTAACCTTTTCACGTTGTTCTAAACAGGACCTTAACCTTCACTTTATTCTCTCAAAGTCCCTAATTTCACTATTTTTGTCCCAAGTGTGGTCCCTCCATCAACTTCATGGTTAAAGTTAACAGAATCTTGATGCAAAATACTCAATTTAGTCCTACATTTCTTTCCTTACATTCAAAGTAGCCTCAAGCTATTAAAATCCACACTTCAAATATATACCATCTTTAATCCATTTCTCTCACCTCCTCCAATCCCATTCCTCCAATCCCATTCTTCCCCCGCAGCAACCACCTGAAAAATGAGCCTACTATTCCTCCCACCGCCCTTCCCTTTTTGTCATTCCTTACTAGATAACTTAAATCCCAATAAAGGTTTTGCAGGACTTTGCTTCAGTCAGGTTTTTTGAGATAACCCAACAAGATGTTCTTAGCAAAAATGGCGTACAGCTCATCTTCAGCTCTGGATTTGCTATCATGGCTTGTTCACTGCCTCTTGTTTCACCAACTCTAAAGATGAAAGACTAACAGCCTGTCGGGAATTGTTGTGACTTCTAATTAACACGTTTTAGTTCATTTTACATGTGGGCCCTGTTTCAGAAAATGAAGGAAGCCATGTCTGTTCTATTTAAACAATGCCATTTGCCAGCTAACTCCACATGGTTCCCTGTTGCATGTCAGATTTGTCTACCATGGTGACCCCACATGGTACTTTTATTACTTTAGGCTTATTAAAATATTGTTATTTTTGGGCATATAAACGTGAAATGTAGGTGGCCTATTAAATGCAATGTATTTTCAACTATCTGGGTAGTAAGGTTTAGTCCGAAAGGTCTCATTCCTGTCCCTCATTCATTCCATAATCCTACATGCTTTAACAATATCCGAGTCTGATGCTTATTTGTTTCATTATCCCAGGATTTCAATGGACAACGGAGGGATTAATGCAACATTTTAGCATGACTGGTCCGTCACATTGGATGAAGCAAGCATGCATCTCCAGGCTTGGTCTGAGGTTGATATTAACAACTTCCTCAATCTTGCCATGGTCACGAAGAATCATGGAGAATGGGCCGATGAGCATCCTTCTCGTTTAGGGTGGCAATTAGTTGCATTCTAGATTAGGAGACAATAGGATATGAATGCAGTGGCCAACAAGTCAAGAATTTGTGGATTACGCTTCATCACCAATACAAGCCCATTCTGCAGGCAATGGGCCTAACTATTGATGGATATAGTTGGGACCAAACAACAGGGCAAGTGGTTGCATCAAACACCTCGTGGATTACCAAAATCGCAGTAAGATTTAAGCAGACGATTAAGCTTCTAGATGCCGGTTTCTTGGTTCAAATAAACTCCCATAGATCGTCATTTCTGGTTGCATTTATAACTTCGAAACAAGAATGTAATTCTTTTTTTTTTCCTTCCTACTCTAGTACCATCCAGAATTGGCCACCCTGTGAGAAAGCAAAGTTCCCAATATGGAGCTCATGGCCGAGTTGTTCTTTAACCATGCAAAGGAAAATGATGGACATGTCTACCGATGTTAGTTTTCAAACTCTCGCCAACAAGCTACTTAAGTCATTAAAATCCATTCTGACTTTACAGACCCACAGCTATGTATTCGTCGGAATATACAGCAACCATAGCTCGTGGTCAACGGCCCACATATAGACAAACAACTCCCCTTTCGATATCAGTGCCCCTTGGAACTAGGTCTCGAGTGTCTACTGTGGGGACAATGGCAACATCAGTTATGTTGTGCCGCCATATGGAAGTCATTCGCCACCTTACGAATGTCGTTGAAGATGATGAATTTTACTTGAACGCGGCATCTTTTCTTATAGAGTCACCGAGGTGTTGTGAGATGCTGCTGGAAGGATTTCACAGTGACCATGGCATACTTGTGTGGTTACGACACGAGCTCCAAAGGTTCAACAACTACCATGGTAACTAGTGTGTTAATTTATGTGCACCAATGGGGGTATTCCATGTTAGGTTATGTCTTTGTTGTTTCTTCAATTTTGGTCGGTGACAACTAGTCCATCTCTTTTGACTCTGTTTCTGCAATTACAACAGTGTTTTACAAATGCCTTAATGCAGTCATATTTTGTGTAACTTTTCGAATGTCATCAGTGTTGAATTTGTGTAATGTAGGCATTTCTACTTATGGAGTTAATGTATTCGCTTGATATAACTAGGTGTGGACTGTATCTCTCTCTAATGTTGTATGTATGTCATGACACTATAATTTTCATATACTAACCTTTTTTTTTTTTTTGTATATGACAGAGGTGTGGGGCGCGTTGCACTGCATATGTATAAACCATTACTTGCGAAGTCGATGTTATATGCAAAATAATTCATCTTCATTATTCATTTTTGTATATAATAGAAATAAGTCATTACCATTAACAAATTACTTATATTACATCAATGAGCCCACCATTTGTCCAAAGCCCTTACAATTTTCCGAACTATTATCTCAAAACGAAATGAATGCACCACATGGGTTCAAGATATGCCACATACTTATCCCATAATTTGTTCCATCAGTTTTTCAGTTGCAAATTCATACAATATCATTTTGGCCATCGGACGTTATATTATGCTTTAAGGCTTCAGGGAAGCTTGTTCAACTGTGTTCCCCTGAGTGTTCCCATGAATGTTCCTTGCCATCTACACACACTCAGTTGTTCAAAAAATAAATAATGAACCAATCATGTTATCTACCAAAGTTGGGAGCAGAGGAATATATTCTCTGCAGTATCCATAAAGTAGTGGCTAAAGAGGAAGGATTGCAGCCTGCGTATGACTAAGTTCCTGACAAAGGTGGGATTTTTTCTTTGAAAAAGAAAGTTGTTCACACCAGTACATGGCATGACAAAAGAGAAATTATTTGTTATTGACTATCCTTAACTCTTTACGGAATAAAGGAGGCTTGTCTGCATGAGGGCTCATTTGCCATTTTTTTAAAACAATAACAATAACTTCCAGTCGGAAAATAGTGTTGCCGATTTTGACTGGAGTCATATATACTATATTCTTCATAATTTGGGGCAATTGTGAATTAGGCCTAATGTTTAAAAAATAAATTCAGGTGCCCCATCATGCTTTCCATCCCGTCACTTTATGCCCTTATATTTATCACTTATTAACCCTAACCATAATGTTAATAGTACACATAGTATTATTTGCATTAATGATATTATTGTTATTATTATTATTATTATTATTATTATTATTATTATTATTATTATTATTATTATTATTATTATTATTAGTTTTTTTTTGTTATTAACCAGAAAAATTTCCGACTCTAGCTACATATAATAGCGCCTAAATATAGTACATAAGTATTCTCACCTACATATTTTCTCACCTAAATATGTGTGTGTGTGTGTGTGTTATATCCTATATTATAAAAACTACGAAGGTGCATAAATGTGGAGCTACTTTTTTGCCCTTAAAATTTAATATATTGTAATGCTATAATTAAACCTAGTATTGTAATTACACTATTTTAGGACAATGGTTAAATTCTTCAAAACACATCCATCTTTCAGTTTTTTTTTCATTTAAGATCTCATATTTTAATCTATTGCACTTGGGAATGCAAGAACATTAAACAAGTTCGTCCATACTATCCAACAACTTTACGCATTTGGCTGTTAAACAAGTTCGTCCATACTATCCAACGACCTTACGCATTTGGCTGTTGAAAAAATTATTTTTTAGATATTAAATACTAGAGGCTTAAAAGTTTCCATTAAACTATCAAATTAAATTTTAATCCATCATTGTATTGTTAAAGTTTAATTTTGGAACAAACTTGGCCTTGATTAAATATTATGATTAAACAAGGTTGTAAGCACGAAGGTTATTATCAATTACATTACTCTTTAACTTCAATGAAATATTATTATTAATGGTTAAAAGTACATTTATGGAGAAATTGTGTATTTGCCTTTTTAATTAGTTCCTATACTAAGAAGGAAGCCAAAAAGATAATTACATGTAGGGTGCTCCCATGAAAATCATCCCAAATATAATCTCCAATTTTTTTGTTTTTATGTTCAATAAAATATACTATTAAAATATACAATTAAAAAATTAATTTTCATCAATATCTATGGTTTATGTGCACTAAATTTCATCTTAAACTTTGTTTGTTATCTTTTCATTATTAGAAAAAGAAAAATATTTCATTTTGTCCCAATTGGTTCAGTTTGTTAACCAAACCAAAAGTTATTACATGTTGCAAGAGTTCATATGTGGAAAAATTGATAATGCAAGAGTTTATTTAATTGTAAAAAAATTATTTCTCACTTGAAAGTTCTAATTTTTTTCTTCTTCTTTTATTTTTTGTCCCTCTTCGTTTTATTTGAGGAATAAAAATTTTGGATCTACTTATATTGACATCCACAATAGGAAGTTGAGTTTTTTAGCAAACCCATATACTTTTAAAAATTAATTTCACAACTAAGTGTGGTTATTAAAATATTTCATTATTGATTACACTTAAGCCATTCATCTATATTTCAGTTTACTTTTAGGTCACAAAAATTTTCGAACAACATTAAGGTTAATTCAAAAAGTGTTTATTTTTATGTGTATAGTTCAACAAATTACAAACATGATTTTTTGAAGTACATAAATTATACATTTTCTTAATTAGATCACCAAACTTCCTGAAGTAAATTTTAGATTTCATATAATCAGGGTGTAAGATAAAATATTTTAAAAAGTTTAGAATAAAAAGAGAATACTAATATATTAATAATGAAAGGAAATATAATTAAAGGTTAGGGACTACATACAGGATTACATATTTTATTTTAAATAAAAAATAACAGTATATTTAACATTTGGTTATGCTTTTTTATATCTATGGAATGTGTTTCTTTTTCTTTTTCTATTTTTGTACGCCTATTGTGTTATTCTTTATAATTTTATAAACAAATTTAAATTTTGAAATATATTTTTAATTATTATTTATTCAATTAATAGAAAAATCTTAATATATTTTTAATATTTTTTGGGCAACTAACCACTTTCAAAATGAAAATGATTTATTGCAATAAATCTAAATGTTAATTTTGTGGGTCTTTATTTTGTAACGTACTGGGGACTGCATTTGGCATTTGCATTATCAATTAGCATTAAAATTTTAAAAAATAAATTAGCATTAAAATTTGGAAAAAAAATTATCTAAAGGTAGTTTGTAACTTTTTGCTTTAACAGTGTAGTTTTCACTTTTAATAAATTACTTAAAGCTCTAATGTTAATTACACTTTTAATAAATTACCTAAAGCTCTAATGCTAATTATAAAAATTGTTGACTAGAGGACATGTCAGCTAATATATTCAACAAAAGAAACAAAAAAAATATTCAACTAACACTAGAAAAGCTAATCTCCTTGATGATTATCCTATGTGAGTTAAATTTCATACTAATTTTTTTATTGTTCTTTTTATATTCTAAACCATTTAAAATAATTGTAATTTGTCCCAGTACAATTTGTTAACCCAAAAAAATGTTATTGCAGAATAAGTGCATACATTGTGCATAACAATTATTTCATATAAGGGAATATTTGATAATGAAATTCTTTTACTTGTAAAAAAAATATTTGTCAGTTCAAATTTCTCAGAGATCAATTATGAAATAGTTTAAAATAATTTTAAAAAATTGATGTTACATAAATATAGTTACTTTGAATTAATAGATTTCATCCAATTGGGGACCAATATAGAATATTTTAAAAAATATAGAAGTTAGCAAGAATATTTAATAGGTTAAAAATGATAAAGAAGCATATATTAAAGGCTATGGCCTATTTACAAAATTTACACTATCTTTTATATTACCCAATTTTTGTAAAACTTCAGATAAAAATATAATACTATATATTTTATTTCAAATTAAAAGTAATGGTATATTTACATTCAGTTGTATTTTGTATGCCTATTATATTTTTTTAATAAACTTATTAGAAAATCTATTTTAAAATATATTATTACTAATAACATATACTTTATTGACATTCGAATAACGTGTGAATGACTAGTACGTACATATGTATATTTGTATAATATATATGTACCACCATATGTGGCAGACACATGAGTATCATATATAATTGTAGTGGAAGCATTCATTAGTTATATCAGTTCCACTTATGTCCCAAAGTAGAAATTGAAGTTGAAATAATAAACTTCAGTTACATAAATATTAAACAGAGGTTAAAACGTAGTGAAACCATTAAACATGCAAGCAAAGATATCACCTTCTTTAGTCTAAGTGTACTATGTCATCGTTGCATTCACAATGTCCAAGGTAGTCATTATTGTCATCTACCAGCCCATACCCGCCTTCTATTACCCTGCCGCTCAGTTACTACTTCTACAATTCTATCTTATGTGCGGACCATTGTTGCTGACTCGGCACGAAGGGTCTCAACATCCGACATCTCCACTTTATTCAACATCCTGTTATGAACATATTCTAGACCCTGGAATGTACTAATGTCATCATCACACCAATTGTGGTATTGAACGTAGTCGTGTAGTGCACAACATGCGATAACAATGTCCGCTTGGATCTCCGATTTAAATCGACCCATTCCTGTGACAATCTTTCATTTCATCTTCGTCGCACCTATAATGCATTCCACAACATTTTAAAGGCTAGCATGAGTGTAGTTGAATATTTCCTTTGGCCTCAAGGGCCGAAATGATCCATTGTCATTGTGGTGACATTCCACTGACCAATAAGGGGCTAAGAAGCTTTGCATGTTCGCGTAGCCCGAATCTACCAAATAGTATCAACCCAACATAGCACATATTCATAATTAGTCCTAACATAGTACATATTTAGCAATTTGATAATGTAATATCCATACCTAGGGGTGGGTTTGGGAACCGTGATCTAGGTGCTTTGCGACATTTGCGTAATACGTGGTTATCATGGGCTGATCTTGGGGTACCAGCGTATACATGTGTATACATCATATTATCATCACAGGCCACCATGATGTTTTATGTCGATTGGCCACTCTGACACATTAAAACTACTTATCCGAATGAGGGAAAATACCACCAACATGGGTACCATTAATGGCCCCGATCGCACCGACAAATGCACCCCCCATACTTGAGCAACATGGGGGTCCATGTTGGTCAATGTTCCTTCAGATGGGGTGATTATGACCATGCCAAGCGAAAAGACTAAGTTAAGAACAGTCCAAAAACCAGCGACATATTGTGTCAGTCGAATGGGGGAAAAGTTAGTGCATGTCTTGATATTTGAATCCGTGTGCATATACTGTTAGGAACATTGCCAGTGCCTTCACACTGTATATCCTAGTTGATGATCTGAGATTGTGATGGCATTTTAGGTCTACATGGAGTTGCCAAAAGCATTATGGACACATAAAAAACCATTCACAAAACTCCTGCTCATTTTGACTGAGGTGATACAGGTATTGCATACCATCGAAAAGAGGTTCCTTGCGCAATAGTAGTGGCAGTGGATCATAATCAGACAAAAACAATGTCGCAGCTGCAACCAACTATATCATATGATGATGGATGGCCTATTCCAAATCAGAAAACTAGTTCTAGGCAAAGTCAAATCGTGGAAAACTTGGAGGCGATGATGGAGGTGTCTTCCATGGAATGTCTATTTCCACCCTCAACCCGGCGGAAGAAGCTGTGAACTGTAAGGAGAATGTAATGCAAGTAATTAGGAAGGGAAGTTAGAAGGGAAATTAATCTAATAATAGATGGTAGCAATCTTAAAGGACAACACATAAGACATAGAACATAGAACATCAAACAATACTCGATGAATGTCAACAATTGAGGAAAGGTTGCCCTAAACATGCAAACATGAGAGTTAAGAAACAAGTTCACAAAGCATAGCACACATGATGTAGAAAGCCTTCAAAATCACATCCCAGGGATGCCTTTGAAGAACCCTGCCTCTTTTGCACGGCCAATCTCAGCTTGCAACCGCGCAAGTCAAACTTCAGGCATCAGACATGCATGTACAAAGTACTCCTGCAGTCCTTCATCTCGTGTCAACAACATAAATGTAGCTATCCAGGTCTGGTCACATACTATACCAGGCAACTCTGAAATCATGGACATGATAGATCTAATGCTAGTATGTAAAGGGTGAAACTAAGCGGATGATGCAGAGATCTTACAATACGATCTTGGTTGTGACGTAAAATCTCAAGCACAACATGTGAACCCTCCGGGTCACGTGAAGAAGCACTCATTCGTCACTTTGCTGAAGTGCTCATTGGTGCCTCAGTTAGGGTATATCCAGACATACTGAGGGGAAGGTTAATGGGCCCAAGCTGAGATGCTAAAAGAGCAACGAACGAGGCATCCTACTTACATCTTTCTACTTGAGACCGATCTTCATGACAATTTGGAGACAACTGACTAGAAAACACTCGGGTGGCCTGACTATCTCATGCTAGATATGCAACATCCATGAACTGACATATGGAAGGGGAAGTATTTTGTGATGCACGATGCTCTGCCCATATTGTTCATGGTGTCAGTTGAAGTGGTGACGTGCCCCTTTGCTCTACAGGTGACGCATTTCAAGCCCTCACAGGAGACACAACTGATGACGATGCTTCACAAAGAATGATAGAAGGAACATAATGGGACAATGGTGGCTGGGAGGAACACCCATATATAGAGAAATCCTTGTTGGGAGCTAACATACAGCATAAGTCATCCAAGTTCAGTAGAGGTTGATTTTGCAGAAATGTAACTTTGGGACTCACCTGTATAATAAGTGAAATTATGACACCAAATTAGTAAAAGTTGATGAAGTTGAATATTTTGGGAAATTAGTAGATATGGATGAAATACACATACCTAAATTTGAGAAGCCCACCAAGCATCATCAGCAGTAATGGTACCAGTTTCTAGGTTCCAGTCAAGTCCGGTAGTCGTCCCCAATAGCTCTTTCCAATGAGCCATTGTGTTTTCAGGCCCTGAAATTTGTTCTTTAGCTAGTCAAGTATGTGTGTTCATCCTGACTCGAATTGAAATTAGGTGAAGATATTGTGCCACCCTTTTTTGGATGGGTTCCCCCCATCTATGTGACCAAGGCTGATGACTTGGGTAGCAATGCGACCAAATAGAACTGTGAGCTCATGATACCAATGAGCGCAATCCTTTTCATTCAATCATTGACTATTCACCGCTTTTGTCATGGAACCTTTTTGTTTTCTTCCCATACCTAGTTGTTAGGAGACACTATAATCCACTGTATGCACCCGCTACACTTAAACAAAAGCACCACCCAATTGCTTAACTATAGCATAATGCAATATGCTATAAATGTAGTAGAACAAATAAATTTAGAACATGTAGTAATAAACATAAACGCCCAAAAAGCCATTGTCATCACGCGGCATAAAGACGAACATTCCTATACCTAATATTATCTAAGCCTTAGATATGGACATATAAATAAAGGACTGCCATAATATCATGCCAGTATATATATAAACAAGTAGTTAAAAAAAACAAGCATGAGTTGGATGAAGCCGTTCATATTGAATTATGAAGACAATACTTAGTCAAGTCTATAAAGATGTAAATATTAACAAAGCCATTACAGTTTAGTGCAGTAGATTATGTGCTATAAGTTTTTACAAATATCAATAAAAGCTCATTATTGTACAACTATAAATACATATTTTATAATCAAATTACATGCAAACCTTTAAAAAATGATCAAGAATTTAGCGCATACAAAATATATGTAGATGTATTTATTTCTTGAAACAAAAAGGCCCAGTATTCTTTATAGCAATACTAACTATCCATGTTCAGGACCTACAGAAGGTTACAAAAACCAGAACATGATTTCTTTTTTTCCTATAGGAAGTATTATTATATGAATATATATACATAACACAAGTTGTCCCCAAATTGACTATAATCAAACTTCAAACCATTGAATTTCAAACAAACTACTTCAAACAATTACAAATGTGTATTGATTATATTAATTCAATATATATGATTTAAATTTATCTATATTTTTGTAATGTGCGAATACATATTTTTGGTAATAAAGTGTAGCTGCTTCTAAAATATTCTATCCACATAATGACATTGTAATTCAATACACAGAACAATACAATTTGCATTAATCCTAAACAAGAATCTAATTTTATTTATTGACACCAAATTTATTGTTTATATGAGTTAGACTCACATGTGAAACATCATATTAAATCAATTTCAAAATAAACTTCAATTACTTATAAAATATCCTATCTATATATTCATGTTATAATTTAATATATTGGAACACATACTATACTTTTCTTTGATTAGTAACACCCAATATAGCAACACTCCCCCGCAGCATTTGTGTAAGTGCTTTACCTAGTAAACAGTATAAACTAGTAGACTAATTTTCTTTGTCAGATATCAAAATACAAAAATAGCAACCGGACAAATTAATGGTTCTTTGAAAGAGCAAAAATACCATAAAAAAATTTTAAATGGATAATGGAGTTTACCAAGTGATGTATTTCATAGTAGAGGATCCTTGCCACTAACACCAATAGCTTGAGGGGGAGAGGGTTTCGGCAAAGATTATCATCAAATAAGCTACTCCGGTGCTGCCTTCATATCACCGATGATCGTGAAAGACACAACCCAAAGGAAAAATGTTATAAAGTCTTCAGACCCATCACAAAACAACAACTTTTTACCTGCAAAGCTAGTGCACTAGGAAGCTCACATGTCGACCTTTTCTCTACCAATTTTTCTTCTTCTTTATTTTTAAAAACATCATTATCACATGTGTGCCTTTTCTAATATACCTTATTGAATGATGAAGCTAAGGGCATGTTACCTAGTGAAACACAACGACGGGGAAGAGCTGTGAAGTGACTAAAGGAAACAAACAATAGAAATGATGGTGCTCCTTAAATTGAACCAAGAATTGCACCGCTAATGGGGCATCAAAGAAAAGATACAAGCCTCTATCTTGGAAAAGTGAAGAAATGAGTGAGGGAGAGCTTTGGAGAAGAAGAAACTATGGTTGTTGGATGAGTCAAGAGAAAGTTGCTGTATCTCTGACAGGGGAAAGAAGATAAGACTATCAAGTAGTCTGTTCAGCTGGGTTGGACCATAAATATGGCTAACTTTTTTGGTATAAAATGACCACACGCACATTAGACTTTTCTCACACCCAAAAATCACGTTAGCACATTCCTAAAAACCACAGCCAAACTGGGCCTAATTGATTTTGGCAAAGAAATAATCCAACCCATATTGCTTCTAATTCCTGCAATCAAAGAAAGCTACATATCCAAGATGAAAACCGAAAAAGAATGACTCGTTAAGAACTCCTATTAATCTTCTTTGCATAGGAGCCTACAACTCTTTCCTCAAAGCCACTTCAAAGACCAAGGGAAAAATAAATCCTAGCCCCAATTAGTAAGGGGAACCAATTGAGGGGTGTTGGAAGTAAAATATGGGGCATTCAAAGAATACCAGTTGTTGTTGAATTAAGGGGCATTGGAAGTGAAACATAGGGTGGTTGGGCTGCATTAACACTGCCATGGCCGATCGAAGCTCCCATTCTATGATGCCATGGCCATCGGCCTATTAAAATGATGAAGACTGTGAAGATGGAGGGGAAAAAGGTTATGATAGAGCAATGGGATAAGGCTGATATCAGATGGATCGAGAGGAGATGACATGGTTAGAAAAGTCAAAGCTTGTGCGGATGAAACCACCTATACTGTACCAGAATAGGAGCAGATTAAGTCAATTGGCCAATTTTATTTGGTAGATCCTTATCTTATGACATCATCAAAAAGATGTTCCTCAGTTCCCCGAATAGCATCTCTAACGTTAGAGCTAGTAGACCCCATGGTGGCAACAGATCATAGCTGAGAAAAGTAGGAGGTGGTGGATCTCATAGTGGCAGCAGAGGGTGTGATGAAGAGTTTAAAGAAGTAACAGAAGGGTTCTGTAGAATTAACAACAATTATTTTCTGGGAATTGAATAGACAAGACAGAGAGAAAGATAAAGTGTTAAATTTGAAAGTTTGAGGGTCTTTGAGTGGGTAGAAGAAAACATAGGAACAAATATTGATATTCCAAGAAAATCCATCAACTTTAACTATGCAATTGATAAAATGACCACTCTTGAGAAAAAAAAAATAGGGAGGCTAGGGACTTTAAGATGATAAAATAAATGTTAGGGACCCATTATGGATAATTTGAAAAGGTTAGAGACCACAAATGAATTTTACCACCTAACTTTTTATTGTGGAATCTGAATTCCCATGGGAAAATAAAGCTGGCTAGACATTACGTTGAAATGAAAAAGCACTATGGGTACTTGTCTATTCAATAATAGGGTCAAAATATAAAATGATAATGATAAAGCCTATTCAAATATGATACCATATTGCATCAAGCCTAATATTAATTATGGATGTTCATTAAGTTAAGCTTATCGGTCTTTGGTATAAAGGCTTAAATATGCAATTAAGTGATTAAGTCCAACTGGGAAACTAAATCTTTCTTATCCATCAATACATCAGAAGGAAATTCGGCTTGAAGGAAAACTCTTAATTTGAATAGCAAAGAATCATGCCTATATCAATGGCTTGGTGGAAAAACTAGGCATGCATAAAAAACCCTACATTCATTTCCTCTTGACCGATCCCTGACTTAAGTTGATGGATTGCTTATTACCTAAGATACTTAAGTTTCAAGTAAAACCTAAATGTATGCTCTCCAAAATCAGTTCATGAATAAGAAATTGACTAAAAGAGAATTAAAGGAAGTTAAAAATAGAATCAAAGATAAAAAAAAGAATGGAAGAAGAAAAATTAGAAGAAATTTGATTGGAAAAGAAGAACTTGGAGCACAAATGTACTAAGAAGTTAGGATAAAACAAGGAAGATAGGAATTATACAAAACAACTTGAAATATTATTGAAATCTATGAAAACCACAAATTATAGGCCTTATTTATAGTATTCTAATCTAGGGTAACTGGCCACACAAAGTCTAGATGTGCTAGGAACCTTAAACTAAGGAAGCGCACTAAACCTAATTTGACTAGGATTGGAAAACATGTATTAAACATTTTTTTTTGTATGTTATTCATATGGCATAAGTAACATGCACAAAAAATCTAGTTCTTAGCCTTAAAATATGCATAAAACATGAAATAACTAAGGAAAATTGGCAAAAAAATTCTAGAACACAATATGTGGGAAGAGCTTCAAAGGGGCTCTTAGGTGTACCCTTAGGTGCCCTTTGGGGCTCATGCTGGGGCCTTCCGTGTTTGATCATGGTTTTTTGTCTTCTCTAGCTTGAATCTTTATTAAATTGATTGAAATGAATGAATTTGTGTCCTGGACACGTTTTGGCTGGCCGGAAGCTTGTATGACAATGTATGGCTCCAAATGCTCCAAGATTAGGGTTTAAAGTGCTCTTTGCATTTCTTTGGCCATCTTCCTTGTTATGGGTTCTGCATTGATCACCAAAAGGTTCTTGGATGCCCTTAAAGCTTTTGAGCTTCCTAGCCCTCCATCATTTCCCCCTTCCTCAAAGAGATTCGTCCTCAAAATAATCACCTACATCAAACAAAGATAGGTCAGACTTATTGAATGTTGCACTAATGTTGTGCTTACCTATTAAGTCCAATTTATAGGCATTATCAATAATCATATTAATGACTTGAAAAGTTCTATCTCCTTGAGGTTGAAGCTTAGATTTCCTTTGAGCAAAAAACCTTTTTTTTCTACTTATGAACCCAAACTCAATCTTTTAACTTAAATATGATCTTCTTCTTTCCTTTGTTGGTTTGTGTTGCATCTGGTTGAGTTTTCTTCCCTATTTATAGCCTCACCTTCTCATGCATAGCCTTGATTTTCTCAGCCTTCTTAGTTCCATCTAAGCTAGTTATATCACTTATAGGCAAAGGAATTAAATGCATAGGTGTTAGTGGCTTAAAACAACAAACAGTCTCAAATGGTTACAATCCTATGGTTTTGTGCACTACCCTATTATAGGCAAACTTGACATGGGTTAAGACTACTTCCCAAGTTTTCAAATTTTTTTGGAAAATGGCCCTAATTATAGTAATAAAAGTCTTATGGGTTACCTCAATTTGGCCATAGGTTTGTGGATGACAAGTTGTAGAAAACATCAACTTAGTACCTAACTTGCTTCACAAGACTCTCCAAAAGAGACCTAGGAATTTGATATCTTGGTCACTCACAATTGTCCTTGGAATCCTATACAATCTCAAACTTCCTTGAAGATAAGTTTGCAATGTGCACAGTATCATTAGTCTTCTAACATGAAACAAAGTGATGCCCAGCAGCATCTTCGTTGGAAGATATTGTGACTTCGGGAGGGACTACCTGAGAGGGAGGAGGTCTGGAGCCTAGATTTCCCAGGGGAGTGCGCCTGAAATACTCAGAAAAGATGGTTAGGAGGTCCCCGTTGTCTTTTTCCGGGGAGGAGCCTCCGACACCCAAGTCAGTGTCCTGAGAGATGAAAGAGGGGGAACACTAAGAGGTTTAGTGGCCTTGCCTGTTTGTATTTTCTCCAGAGGAGAGGGTCCGATCCCCCTTGCCAGGGTGCGTTTCCTGGTATTTATAGGAGTTCCCAGCCCGTTCAGATCATGACACTTGTTCGATCGGATGTTCTCTGTGTTTCAGGGCGTAGGGGACAAGTAGCCATTTGCAGGCTCCTTGAGCCTTGAACCGAGAAAAGTAGTGACAAGACCTGGACGGCGATGGCGTGTCAGACCGCCGTTTGAGGCGGCGTGTAACGTCTGTGGGCGACATGTCAGAGGCTCCTTAAATGCTCATGTCGTACTCCCGAGGTCCTCTGGGCGACGTCGTTCTTTGGTACGGATGCCTTTCTTCGGGAGTTATGCTCGTAGTTCGGGGAGTCCCCTGGTTCTAAGGTTCCGCCTTCGGGGAAGTTCTCTCCTGTTTGGAATGGCTGGTTCTTTATCCCCGAAGGTGATCCTTTTGGTCCCCCGAGGGAGCCAGCGGTACCTTTGGAATGCCTAGCATATTAGCGAAGTCCCAACTTCGTGGTGTCTGACTTCGCTCCTTCCGAGGTCAGTGATAGTGCCTCTATCGGATGATGCCAGGCTTCCCGACCATGTTTTCATCAAGAAGTATGTTCTGAGGGAGGCGATAGCCCTTCGACTATCACAGGCCCTTCGACAATGAAGTCTGCTTTATGGCTATCCTCGGTGGTGGGTACTTCGACAATGATGTCGTGCTCGCCAAGCTCTATACACCATTTGGAGAGCCTTCCTGAATGATCAACTTTTCTCATGACATCTCGCAGTGGTAGACTGCTTCGGACGACGATGGGGTGAGCCTGAAAATATGGTCGCAGCCTCCTCCCTGCCAGGACCAAGGCATATATAGCTTTTTGCAGCAAAGGATACCTAACCTCGGCGCCGTGCAGGGACTTGCTTACATAATAGACCGGCCACTGCTTCGGCCCTTCCTCTTTCACAAGGACCGAGCTTACTACTTTTTCTGTGACGGCGAGGTATAATACGAGGGGTTCTCCCTCGCGAGGTTGTCACAGAGTGGGCAGACTGGCTAAGTAAATTTTGAGTTCTTCCCAGGCCTTTTGGCAGTCTTCATTCCAAGGATGAGCATTGCCCCCGAGGTCGTCCTCCTTTTTTGCTCCCTTAGTGAGGACTTTGAAGAATGCTCGACACCGGTCTCTATATCTGGAAATAAACCTACTAAGAGAGGTTATCCTTCCGGTGAGTCTTTGCACATCCTTTATTGTGGCAGGAGTTCGGAATTCGAGCAGAGCCTTAATTTTTTCTGGGTTAGCATCAATGCCTCTTTCTGATACCATGTACCCAAGAAACTTTCCCGAGGTCACTCCAAAGATACACTTTTCGGGATTAAGGCGAATCCCGAAGGTCCTGAGCTGGTGGAAAGTTTCCTTTAAATCTGCGACGTGGTCGGTGGGCAGTTTGCTTTTGACTATCATGTCATCGACATAGACTTCCATGTTCCTCCCTATTTGGTCACTAAAGACCTTGCTCATCAACCTCTGGTCGGTGGCTCCTGCATTTTTTAGTCTGAAGGGCATCCTGACGTAACAGTATGTTCCACCCTCAGTGATGAAGGCGGTCTTCTCCTCGTCTTCAGGGTCCATCCTTATTTGATGATATCCACTGAAGGCGTCTAGGAAACTTAGGAGCCCGTATTCGGAAAGTTGAGTCTACCAATCGGTCTATTGATGGGAAAGGGTATGAGTCTTTTGGGCAAGCATCGTTCAAGTTTCTGAAGTCAATGCACATCCAGAGCTTACTGCTTCCTTCTTTTGTGGCGATTACCACATTGCTTAGCCATTCGGGGTACTTGACCTCCCTGATTACATCTACCTCCAATAAGCGCTGGACTTCGGTTTTGACGAAGTTATTTTTATGGACTGAGATGCCTCGTTTCTTTTGCTGGACAGGTTTTACTTCCGGACTTACTTTAAGGCTGTGTTGTACTACGCAAGGGTTCACCCCTGGCATATCTTTTGGCGAGTAGGCAAATAAGTCTTTATTCATCAGTAGAAAGGATACAAGTTTTTTCTTGTCACCTTCAGCCAAATTTTTCCTTATTCGGGTACTTCGGCCTGGGACAAGTTCTACTTCTTCCATTTTTACCTTCGCGGAACCTTCTGCCTCGCCCTTTTTTGGTTTTAAAGCCTCTGCCTCTACGGCTTGTGCGAAGTTGTTTGCTAGAGCTTTCCTCTCTTTGACGAACACCTTCCTTACCTCACTCTGATCAATGAAGATTTCTGCGTCTCCATCCTTGGTGGCAAAAGTGATCGTCAAGTATCTTACATCAGGGCGAATGTGCAGGTTTCTCTGTGTTTGCCTCCCAAGGATGACGTTGTATGATGAAGGAACATCAATAACGATGAACCTTGTCATTGTGGAGGCGAATAACTCGATTGTCCCGTCCACCGAAGTCCCTTTCATCATTAGGGGAAGATCGATCCATCCGAGAATAGGCAGTTCTGATGGTCCTATGCCGAAGGTGGGCTAAGTGACGATCTTGAGATCACTGCGGGATATGCCCAAGTTTGGCAGCAAATGTGAAAACAGGACATTGGTGTTTGATCCGTCGTCAAGCAAGACTCTGTTGACGTCCCAGTTTCATATCCTCACCATGACCAACAGCGGATCGTCATGGGGAAAGACGACGGTGGAACCATCCTTGCGGGCCAGCTTCTTCGTCGGGCTCTGATACTCCATGACTGATATTTCTCTGGCCTTCCTCTTTCTTTCCGAGGATGGGAGTCCTGTCATAATTGTTTGTATTACCCCCACCGGAGGTGGAGGGCGCCTCTCGGACTTCGGTTCCTTCGTCTATCGGAGTCGTAGTCTTCATCATCTGCCTTTCCTTCCTCCTCTTTCCTCCCCTTTAGGGAAGGCATTCGTAGATAACGTCGAAGTTGGCCCAGTTTTATCAGCGACTCTATGTACTTTTTCAATTGGAAGCAGTCTTCAGTGTTGTGGCCGTGGTCCCGGTGAAACTGGCAGAACTTCTTCACGTTCTTCTTGTTATCAGGGGTCATGGCCCTTGGCCGCTGAATCTGGGCTCCCTGCCTTTCCATTGTCATGAGGATGTTGGTCCTCGTGGTGCTCAGGGGCATAAAGTTTGGGAGTTTCCTTCCCCGCATTCTCTGAGGTCGGCCTGCCTGGTCAGCTGGATATCGCGTTTGCTGGCTGGATCCTTCGGCGCGAGTGTGATCAGACTTCGGTCCGCCCATTCTCAGCTCTTCGGCTGTCATATGTTGTTCGGCCCTTCGGTAGAATTCGCCAAGCGTGTCCGGAGGGTCCTTGGAAAATTCATAAAAGAGCTATGAGTCCCTCCGAAAGCCCCGTGTCATGGCGAGGATGCGTATTTCGGGCTGAAAGTCTGGGACACTCAAGGCTTCTCTGTTAAACCTTTCGACATAGTGGCGGATGGTCTCTCCGTTTCTCTGTGCTATGTTGAACATCTGGACAGGCATTTTCACCGTCGGCCGACTTCCAATGAATTGCTGCGTGAAGGCTGTAGATAACTTCTGGAACTCCCTGATGGTTCCTGGAGCCAATGAGTTGTACCACGCAGTTGCTGGCCCTGTGAGGGTGACCTCAAAACATTTGCACAAGGTAGCGTCATCTGCACCATGCATCATCATGCTGCGTCTGTACTTGGTTAGATGAGCCTGTGGATCAGTCCTGCCATCATAAGTTTCCAGCCAAGGTACCCGGAAGTCACCTGGCATGGCTGCCTCTACTATAGTTCGGGTGAACGGGGACTCATCCCCACAAAAGGTTTCAGACAGCCTGGCCCAGACCGGCTTGCGAGCTACTTGTTTTTCCACTCTATCCAACCTCGCTAATATTTTCTCCATAAGGATTGTGGCAGTAGGTTCTTCTTCTTGGAAGGGAGATTGCCAGCGCCTCTTCGGGGAGTGACTTTGGCGCTGAATGGATGGGGACTTCGCCTCAGGTGATGAGCTCCTTCGGTGTGGGATTTTGGGTCGCTTGGACCCTGCTCGTCCTGTAACCCGTGCCCCGAGGGGCATATTTTCTGTTGAAGACTCCTCACGTGGGTCCCCGCTTCCCGAACTACGATGGACTGGTTTGGGGCTTCTTTCCCAAGGACGTGCTGGCGAGGGAGTCCTTTGGGCCTGAGTTTGTTATGGCCACCTTTGGTCTATCTGCTGTGTCATTTCAGCCACAACAGAACGTTGAAAGTCGCGCAGGAAACTCATGGTTATGACTAGAGGACGCTCTTCCTCCGGCGTGGAAGTCCCTGGAAGGGTTTGCTCAGTAGCCGGTTGAGCTTCAGGCGCGGACGGGGACCTTGGGAGTCCCTTGTCCTTTGAACGCTGAGTTTCAACAACGGCGACCTGAGGGTGGGTTCCCACAGACGGCGCCAAATGATGCCCAGCAGCATCTTCGTTGGAAGACATTGTGACTTCGGGAGGGACTTCCTGAGAGGGAGGATGTCTAGAGTCTAGATTTCCCAGGGGAGTGCACCTGAAATACTCAGAAAAGAGGGTTAGGAGGTCCCCGGGGTCTTTTTCCGGGGAGGAGCCTCTGATGCCCAAGTCAGTGTCCTGAGAGATGAAAGATGGGGAGCACTAAGAGGTTTAGTGGCCTTGCCTGTTTGTATTTTCTCCAGGGGAGAGGGTCCGATCCCCCTTGCCAGGGTGCGTTTCCTGGTATTTATAGGAGTTCCCAGCCCATTCAAATCATGACACGTGTTCGGTTGGATGTTCTCTGTGTTTCAGGGCGTAAGGGACAAGTAGCCGTTTGCAGGCTCCTTGAGCCTTGAACCGAGACAGGTCATGACAAGACCTGGACGGCGATGGCGTGTCAAACCGCCGTTTGAGGCGGTGTGTAACGCCTATGGGTGACATGTTAGAGGCTCCTTAAATGCTCATGCCGTACTCCCGAGGTCCTCTGGGCGAGGTCATTCTTTGGTATGGATGCCCTTCTTAGGGAGTTATGCTCGTAGTTCGGGGAGTCCCCTGGTTCTAGGGTTCCGCCTTCGGGGAAGTTCTCTCCTGTTTGGAATGGCTGGTTCTTTATCCTCGAAGGCGATCCTTTTGGTCCCCCGAGGGAGGCGGCGGTACCTTTGGAATGCCTAGCGTATTAGCGAAGTCTCGACTTCGTGGTGTCTGACTTCGCTCCTTTCGAGGTCAGTGATAGTGCCTCTGTCGGATAACGCCAGGCTTCTCGACCATGTTTTCGTCAAGAAGTATGTGCTGAGGGAGGCGATAGCCCTTCGACTATCATAAAGTAAGCCATATTTGAGAATCTGTCCATAATCACAAAGATATAGTCTTTCTCATTTTTTGTTCTAGGAAGTCTTACAAAAAAATCCATAGAAAGATCAGTTTAGGGATGAGATAGAATAGGCAATAGAGTGTAAAAAGCCATAAGGATTTTGGTTAGACTTGGCCCTTTTACACTCAAGACATCTAGAGTAAACTTTATCTACATTTTTCTTTATCTTTGGCCAAAAGAACTTCTCCTTAAGTGCACTTAGGATTTTTTCAACACCAAAGTGTCCTATTAGATCTCCTCCATGAGCTTCCTGTACTAACAAAGTTCTCAGAGAAGTTTAAAGAATACACAACTTATCTTGCTTAAAAAGAAAACCATCAACTTTATAGAACTTTTCGTAACCCTAATTTGCACACTTTGCATATGCTTCACGGAAGTGAAAATATTGTGCATATAAATCATTTAAATACTTAAATGCTAAGATTTTTTCATCTAAAGTAGAAAGAAGAATAAACCACCTTGACAATGGATCGACCATAAGATTCTGCTTACCTTACTTGTACTTGATATGGTATAGAAAAGTTTCTATGAACTCTACCCACCTTACATGCCTTCTGTTAAGTTTTCCTTGGTTTTTCAAGTGCTTCAATGATTGGTAGTCTATATAGATAATGAACTCCTTCAGCCATAAGTAATGTTGCCAAGTTTCAAGTGCTCTCACCAAGGCATACTTCTCCTTGTCATAGATTGGGTAGTTTAAGGTTGCTCCACTTAGTTTTTCACTAAACTAAGCTATAGGCCACCCCTCCTACACCAAAACAGCACCAATCTTATGTCCACATTGCATCACATTCAATTTCAAAATTCTTAGAAAAATCAGGTAATGCTAAATCAGGTGTATTGCTCAATTTATGCTTTAATAGCATAAATGCATCTTCTTAAGCTTTCTCCTATCTAAACCCTACATTCTTTTTTAAAATTTAATTTAAAGGTGTCGCAATGCTAGAAAAGTCATTCAAAAACATTTTATGAAAGCTATAAAGTGTTAGTGTTGTGCCCAAAGCCAATCATGAGATGATTATATTTTACAAATTGAGTTAGGATATTTTATTGAGGCATTATTTCAATAATTATGTTTGTTGTTTGTTTCTATGTAACATAATCAAACATAATTATAACCCTAGAATAATAATATTCTTAAATGTCCCTAGTCTAGTAATATTATGGATTGGGTTGCAATAATACATAAAGACCAGTATATGTGGAGACTAATATGAGATATGTAGTCTACATATGGGTACAAGTTGGAGAACATGTGTACTGGACCAACCCATTAAAAGAATGCCACATGGATCATTCTATAAGTGTCATAAGTGTTTCTTATAGTGATCATGGTGTATGTAGTCCTTTAACCTGAGATCATTAAGGCTCCTTACATGTGAGTCATATACTTTGATACTATTATATGTTGCTTGTAATTGAGTGAATATGAAAGTGGTCATTGAGTAAGTCACATATCCTGTAGAGGGATTTGTATGGTCAAGATAGAATTTGTCCGTCCAATATAACAGAGTGATATCTCTCATCTCCTTAGTAGAGTAAGATTACAAAAATGCATGGTCATGCTCGGATGAGTTGATAAGCGATATCAATGTCATCAGTTTAACTTAATCTATTCAGGAATCAAGGAACCATAGATTAGGTTATACGAGAGTGACACATTCCATGTCTCGTACTCAGTCTTGATATCTTGGACAAAGGGATAATGACATATACGAATAATGATCATAGAGATTTAGTTGAATCACTAACTATCTTGTCACTTGGGTAGCAATAATATGTTGCTAGACACCACTCATTCTTTATGATCATATATGTGATTTATGATCACTGCCAACATGATAGGAGTCTATAGAGTCACACACTTAGAGCCAATTGGATTATTTGAGTGCATGGGCTAAATTGTTGGTTTTTGGTTTCTTGCTAATTTTTTATTAATTGTTGGCCAAATGGTTGAACCAATGTTGAGCCCGAAATTAGGCATAATTAGATTAGGGTTTTGAAACCTATTAGGTTTGGGAGCTAAGCCTCAATATATATACATATATGTAGTGAGAATTTTATATATATATAGTGACAATTTTGTGTGCTGCTTCCCAAGAGATGAAATCAGAAACATTCTAAAAAATTTCATCCATACTCACTTCTTGTCTTTCCTTGGAGGACATAAGCTAGCACTGTGAGCACAAGAGGAATGCATTTGCTAAGATGTGGTGGAGGTGTGGTGATCGGACAAGTTCATGTGGATACTATAAAGAGCTTGAACATGTCAATTGTTTAAGTTTTGTGATTTGGCTTAACCGTTGTGTGAAAGATCTCAGCCAACTAGGTAAAAAATTTTGAACATCCGATTTACTCCGTTTCACTTGGATTTTAGAAGGTTTCAGTTATTTTTTGCTGTGCTTGATTGGCTCTAAAAGTCCTACAACAAGACCATAGAAAAATCTTACCTCAGAAATTAACTTAAGAGTTGGTCATTCTTATATGGCTCATACATTTTCTTGATCAACTTCCACACCTTTAGAACTAAAAAAAAAAACCAAGAAATATAACATGATCAATACAAAAATAATACTTTTAAAGATTATCATACAATTTTTGGGCCCTTGATGTCTTTAACACATGTCTTAGATGCTCAATATACCCATGCAAACTCTTACTATAAACTATAATGTCATCAAAGTAGACTATAACAAACTTACCAATTAAATCTCTTAGAACATGATTCATGAGCCTTATAAAAGTACTAGGAGCATTAGTAAGATCAAATGACATCACTAACCATTCATAAAGCATGAATTTAGTCTTAAATGCAGTTTTCCATTATAATTTGGTGATAACCACTCTTAAAATCAACCTTAAAAAATATAGTGGAGTCATGTAACTCATCAAACATGTCATCAAGTCAAGGGATAAGATGTTTATACTTCATAGTGATTTTGTTGACAAGTCTACAATCCATGCAAATTCTCCACATGACATCTTCCTTAGGCACCAAGATCACAAGCACAGAGCATAGACTTAAAATTTCTTTCATATAGCCCTTTGGATAATAAGTCTTCAAGTTGCCTTTGAATCTTCTTTTTCTTCTCAAGGTTGCTCCTATATGCAGCCTTATTTGGAATGGGATCTCCAGTAATGAGATCAATTTAATTCTCAATGCCCTGTAAAGGTGGTAGTCCACTTGGCTCATCTAGAAAACATTTTCAAAATCCTTGAACAAAGACATATCAATGCCTACAAGCTTGTTAGTTAAGTCATTAGAAAGAAAGAAAAAAAGATTCTTTGTAAAGTAAAAGTAGCACTAGCCTTTATGCTTTTAAGGCTTTTCTTATATCACTTATTTTGATTATCAAGTTCTTTTTTCTTCTTTCAACTCTTCCCTTTTTACTTTTATCTTGGGAACTCTTAATATTAATCTTCCCCTTAAGTCCACTGTTCTTACACCTCTCAGATGTTCTCTCAACTTTCCTCTCAAGTTTCTTTTCACTCAGGCCCTCTTTTTTTTTTTCGCTCTTGATTTCTTATTGGCCATACCATAGAGTTTCCTTTAATCTTCTATAACTTGTTGTGGTGTGAATGGCACTAATATGATGGTCCTCACCTCGAACTTGAATGAGTATTTACTATTGAAACTATCATGAATCACCCTTTCATCATATTGCTAAGATTGCCCCAAAAGGATATGACTTGCTTCCATGGGCACAACATCACATAGGACTTCATCTTCATATCTCCCAATTTTGAAAGCCACCATCACTCGGCTTGTCACCTTGGCCTTATCTTTAGTGTTGAGTCATTGTAGCTTGTAAGGTCTCAAGTGCTTTGTAGTTAGAAACTGCAATTTTTCAACCAAAGAAGTACTAGCAACATTAGTATAACTTCCATGATCAATAATCATACTACATACCTTCCCTCCATTGCAACATATAGTATGAAAGATGTTCTTTGTTTCATCATTCTCCTCTTAAATGTGAACATTCAAAGCTCTTTTTGCCACAAGTGTGACTCCTTCATCCACATACTCCACATCCGAATCATCCTCCATTGTAGGCACACATGGGAAATCATGGTCTTCCTTGTCACTTTCATTAGTCATAACTTCACCTTGATCATTCATCAACATGACTCTTTGATTGGCATATTCTCTTACCAAATGCACCCTGCCTTGGCACTTAAAACATATTTTTTCATGGTTTCTAACACCATTCTTTGAATCAAAAGTACCTTCATGCGGCCATTGTGTTTGGCCTTTGAAGGATGTCTCGGCCTTGCTCTTAAGTTCCCCCTTCTTTGTCTCATCCCTCTTTGCTTCATTGAGCCATGTTTTCCTCAGGTTAAGGGTAGGTTTTGGTGTATATCTTATTGCCCCTTTCCTCTTTAGTTGTTTTTCCAACTTGATGGTTGTGTGCACTATGTCATCTAACTCTACACAAGGTTACAACTCAACAAGATTAGGAATGTCAGTGTTTAAACCATGTAAGAATATTGTCATAGTTGCCTCCTAGTTCTCTTCCAAGTTAGCCATCATCAAAGGTCACCTCCAAGGCTTTGAAATAATCCTCCGTAAATCTTGTTCCTTGAGACAACCTTTGAAGCTTTTGATGTAGCTCTCTTCGATAGTAACTTGGCACAAACCTCCTTCTCATGATAATCTTTAATTCATGCCATGTTTGAACTCCTCATGGTTTCTTTGCCTTGAATTCACAACCTAAGTCCAACAGGCAAGGGCATAGTCAGTAAATTCCAAAGTGGCAAGCTTTGCCTTCTTATCTTCTAGATATATGTAGCTTTAAAAAATCATCTCCACTTTAGCCACCCCATTTCAAGAATGCTTCTGGATCACTTCTTCTTTTGAATTGTGGAATTTACAACTTGATGGTGTTAATATTGGGGTCTTCTTATGGCTACCCCCTTGCAGGTCTCCTTGGTGGTGGTAGTGGTGGCAAGTTTTCAAGGCCTCTTCATAGGCTTAAACCTCATAACTTGTGGATGGATCTTTTGTGGGTAGTGCCACATATGGAATTATGCCTAGGTTGCCTTTTTTAGGTGCTCTTGGAGCATAAAGTTCCTCTATCCTATTTTCTTATACTTCCAACCTCCTATTACTTTCATCTAGCTTATCCAATACAAGCTTGAACTTTGAGCACATATACTGTATTGTAAAGCTATCCACCTCCTCATTCATGTCTTGGATTATTTCCTTATACATAGCTCCTAAAATCAAATAACCTCATAAGACATTTTTTTCTCCCAAATTTATTAGTGAGAAGTTGCTTAGACAATCAAACTTTTTAAGCTCGACAACAATTCACCAAAAGCACACTAGTATTTTGAAATCCTTCAAAACCTTTCAAAATCCTTCTAAAAGAAAAAAAAAACTCCGAATAGAAAATGTTATGAAAAGATGGGAATAGGATGTTTTTGCAATGAAATATTGAAAGAACAAGAGGAAAGAGAAATAGGGTTTTTGGATGAGCTAGGGTTTTGAGGAAGCTAGGGTTTTTCAACCAAAATGAATTTTTGCTTACTTTCAAAAGGATATCCAACCACTGTATGATTGATATTTATTATTTTTCCTACTAACCTTGGTTTTCAAAATTTCAAGACAACTTCTTGCTGCAAAAGAAAATGAAAGAATTCAATTCTTGCAACAAGAGAAAGAAGGCAACTTGTATTGAAAGAATGAAACTTGTATGAAAAGAATAAAATGAAACCAAAACGAGAATGAATTTATTTTTTATATTTTCTGGATGTTTTGGATGCAAAACACATGGATGAAAGAAAAGCAGCAACACCTGGATGAACTTGGATGAAGAAGGAACAAGTATGGTTTTGGTTTTGAATGAATTAGACACAAATAAGAAATCTTAAAAAAACACAAATAAAATGGATTAGAATGGATGAAATAATGCAAGAATGTAATGAATTAAAGATAAATGAACACAAATAGAAGATAGATAGAAGCTACTTCTTGAACTTTGGCTCTAATATCACTTGATGGATTGCTTATTGCCCAAGATACTTAAGTTCCACGTAGAACCCAAACGTGTGCTCTCTAAATGTAGTCCAACAATAAGAAATTGATTGAGACATAAAGAAAGGAAGTTGGAGATAGAATCAAGGATGAGAAGAAGAATGACAAAAGAGAAATTAGAAGAAATTTCAACAAAAAATAAGAACTTGGAGTACAAGTGCACCAAGGAGTTGAAATAGAATAAGAAAGATAGGAATTGCACAAAACAATTTGAAATATTATTGAATTTTATGAAAACCACAAATTAAAAGACTTATTTACAGTGTTCTATGCTAGGGTAACCAACTATACAAAGTTTAGATGGGCTACAAACCCTAAACCAAGCAAAAGTACTAAACCTAATTTGACTATAATTGGAAAACACGCATTTATCACTCTTTTTGTATGCAATTCGTGTGGCCTAAGTAACATGTGCCACAAATCTAGTCCTTAGCCTAAAAATATGTAGAAAACATGAAATAACTAAGAAAAATTGGAAGAAAAAAAAGTCTGAAATACTGAAATGTGTGGAAGTGCTCCAAAAGGGCTTTCGGGTGCACCCTTAGGCATCATTGGGGCTCATGCTTTGGCCTTTTATGTTTGCCCATGGTTTCTTGTCTTCTCTTGCTTGAATCTTCATTAAATTGAAAGAAATGAATGAATTTGGATCTTGGACACATTTTGGCTGTCCAGAAACTTGTATGACAAAGTATGGCTCCAATGCTCTATGAATAGGGTTTGGAGTGCTCCTTGCATTTTTTCCCCTCTTCCTTGGTATAGGTCCTATATTGATCACCAAAGGGTAATTGGATGTCCTTGAAGCTTTTGAGCTTGCTGGCCCTCCATCATGAGTGTTGGCCCAAGTGCAACCCAGAGAAGGTTGAATTTTCTTATCCTCTTTAGGTTACTTGTTTTATTTGTGCTTATCATTACTTGATTTATTCTTGTACCTTGGTTGAGTGAATTTAGTTATAAAATTTAATTTTACCAAAGTTTTATAGAGGTTCAGTCTCTCCTCTTTAGAACTTACTCATATCTTCAAGTTCATTACTTGAGAGGTTTTCCTCTACTTACAATTCAAGAGTACATAAGACCTTATACTATTTGTTGGTAGCTCTTTCTACCATCAACTCTCATTATTTTTCCAAGATGATAACAAGAAATCTCAAAAACACCCTTTTTCCTCACCAGTTTTTCTAGAGGTTAACTAGAAAAATCACCAACCCAATCTCACCAAATTGGTATTTACAAGGTTATAAGTTCAATTGTAGCACAATATGCTATACGGCAAGTGGAAGCATAATATTGCTTGACAAATCTCAACTGAAACACACTTCATTTAATCTTGATGATGAATTCACACTTCTAATGGCGAAGAATTCTCCCTAGAGTGTTTCTTGATGTGTTTATAGCCTATTGAGACCATTTAAATGTTGATGACCGTTGCGGAGCCTTTGGAGATCAACTTTCAAAGAACTAGCCGATGTTTTTCTTATAATGCAAGATTTCACAGTTTCCAAGTCGATTAGGAATTTTCAATATTTTGAAAATCAAATATTGAAACACAACTTCAAATTTCTTTTGTAACAAATAGAACTGCTCATCAAAAATATGTTGGGACCCAGTCCATCTAGGAACATGACGTGTATTGATTTAATTTGAATTTTAAAGATTTTAGAATGATTTTTTACATGAAAGATTGCCAAAGTGATTTTTGACTAGCTATTCCATTTCAACTTGCTCTTACTAACTTCCAGCAACTAGGATGATAGATTCTACATCAAGATATGAACTGGTTGATTTATTCCAATCTATTACTATGAGAATCTATAATGCTAGCACTATCTTAGGTTCAAAAATACTTTAATAAACCAACTAATTGAGCCTTTCCAACCCATTGTTGTTTGCTTCCCATGCACCTTAGCTTCACATAAGTTTAGAAAGTTCCCTATTTTCACTTCTTAACAAAATTTTCATTTCCAATTCAATTTGCTTCTTCTCTTTGTCATGAAACACTTAGAAACAACATCTAAAATTGTCTAATTAATTATTTTATGGACTAAAAAAAACATATTAGCCCTTCATTAATATTTTTTTTATCATCAAAACTCTAAGTTAATTGATTGAGAAAAATCCAACATCACATATGGAAGAGTATTCCCTGGATGCACCTAGGAATTCCAACCTCATCTTTGGGTGCAGGTCTATTTACTCTTTCTTCATCTTGAGGTTGGAGACCAACTTGTTGTCGTCTATTGTGGTGGAGACGTGGAGATCTCACCTGCATATTGAAACTAGCTCAAGCAAATCAAGGGCTTAACCGAACCTTTGAAATCATAGATATCACTTTTAGTTCTTATCTAATTTATTCCTTTAACATATTAACAGGCAAAAGGCACAAACATGCTCGACTTGAGGGTCTGCTCGAGCAACTTGTTGTACGCACAATTCCTCACCCTTATGAACAACTTATGGCCTTACAAATACAAAAACTACTAATTGGCCGATGAACAAAAGCTACTAAAGTCAGTACTTCTTGTTATTTGTCGGAGTTTTATATAGTGCAGGCAATGCGTAATTTATAAAAACTGGCTACTTAGAAGCAATTTTGGACTATAGCATACAAGAGAAAAGTCTTCGTCAATGATAAAAATGTCTCCAATTTTCAGAGATACCAGCTGTCATCTTCACATTCCAAGGTCAAAGAAAAAGGGAGATCTTGCAGAAGGGAGGGAAAAAAAAAAAAAAAAAGAGAGAGAGAAAACAATAGATGTCGAAAACTATTGATTACAAGTATATATACGATGAAGATCCTTGTCTGGTTATCGCTCTCTCAATCATCTTTTGAATATTTCGATCTTATGTCCACGGTTGACCGGGCAACACGTTCCAGTTGAGCAAAAACTTATGACCCCTCGAAACCAAGTTGGTCAGATTCTTTGCACGTTCGTTTGACGGGCCGGATAGTTCCAAAAACTTGACACAGGGAAGGAGAAAGAGAGGCGAGTATATATATAGGTGTGGTTTTCGGTTTCAAATTAAGAAATCTCTGATCGGAACCGATCGATTACTGGCAATATGGAGATGTTATGGCTCCGCCGTCTCTGGTGCTGGAGCATTCTGCTGGTGGTAGTTGCTGCGCATGGTGGACCTGGTCAGAGGCAGGTGAACGTGGGCGTGGTGCTGGACCTGGGCTCCTGGGTGGGGCAGCTGGGACTCAGTTGCATCAACTTGGCTGTCTCCGACTTCAACTCCTCCAACACCACCTTGGTTCTTAACGTCAGAGACTCCAAACAAGATGTCGTCGTCGCCGCTGCTGCCTGTGAGTCTACTAATCCACAGATTCCTCTGGTATTTCGGAGAATAGCACTCGGTTGGGTGGACTCATTTGTACCTATCTCAACTTTTGTTTACTACAATCATTTCTGTTCGATAGATTAAGGCTTAAAAAGGATTTATGCAGAACGTAGTTTACATTGTCTTCTAATTATCTGAAAAATATAAAAGCAGTAAATGTGCAAAGCATTGACCTATGAACACACACACACACACACATATATATATATATATTAGTAGGATACAACTCAAAAAAATAAATAAATAATCAACGTATGAAAAAATTGTTCATAAATATATGAAAATTATTCAAATTAAACTTAATAATTTGACTTCAAATATCCAAATCATTCTTTTATATAAGCAAGTAAGCCCAATTGTAGGAAGCCTTCCACTACTAGAAAAACGCCATTTAGCGACGGTTTAATTAGCGACAGCTAAAACCGTCGCTAATTAGCGACGGTCAATAGTCGCTAACAATCCGGTGAGATTTTAGCGACGGCTGTACGTTGCTAAATATTAGTGACGGTTTACCGTCCCTAATTTAGTGACGGTTAAACGTCGCTAAAATTAGTGACGGTTTACCGTCTCTAAAATTAGTGACGGTTTACCGTCGCTAATCTAGCTAATTTAGTGATGGTTAACCGTCGCTAAATTTAGTGACGGTTTACCGTCGTTAATTTAGTGATGGTTACCCGTCGCTAAAGTTAGTGACGGTTTACCGTCGCTAATTAGTAACGGTTAACCATCGCTAAAGTTAGTGACGGTTACGCGTCGCTAATTTAGTTGCATATAGTTTTCTTTTTTGTTAGTGCATGTGACAAAAATGCCAAACTACCCTCTAAATTTAAGTTTGGGACAATACAAGCCACAATTATTTTAATTAGTAATTAAGCATAGAAACATATCTCCATATTTTATTAGTAATTAACAAAAAATATTTTTAATGAAAATTAAATTCATTTGAATTGATTTATTGTCACATGAGGCTTAACCATTTATTAATATGCTATTATGTCATTTTGGGTTAGTAGTAATATGTTAACACTTAGCGAAGGCAATTAGTAGCTAGCTAATTTAGTGACGGTTAACCGTCGCTAAAGTTAGTGCCGGTTACGTGTCGTTAATTTAGTTGCATATAGTTTTCTTTTTTGTTATTGTATGTGAAAAAAATGCCAAACTACCCTCTAAATTTAAGGTTCGGACAATACAAGCCACAATTATTTTAATTAGTAATTAAGCATAGAAACATATCTCCATATTTTATTAGTAATTAACAAAAAAATATTTTTAATGCAAATTAAATTCATTTGAATTGATTTATTGTCACATGAGGCTTAACCATTTATTAATATGCTATTAATATGCTAAACGTCGCTAAATTTAGTGACGTGTTTCAGGACATAAGCAGTTATCATTTTTTATGTCACATGTTTAATTGTATAATTATAATTTTTAATTGGATTAGTTCAGTATGCAAATCTCTAAATATTTTAACTGGTAATTAACAATAAATCTTGTAAATGAAAATTATATAAATGGACCATTAAGTTATTATCACATAAAGGTTAAACTGAAAATGACTATTTTATAATCATGATTTTATATTAGCGAGGGTGATTAGTCGCTACTTCTAAGCGACTTATCGCCGTCGCTACTCGCTATACAGCATCTTAGTTAAACGCAAGTTTTCTCTCCTATTTAACCGAAATCAGTGCTTGTTTCTTCGCCATTGTCTAATCTTCTCCATTTCGAACCCCTTCTCCAATCTGCTCTCCCTCCCCTTCTCCAGACAGCCCCTTGTCCCCTTCTCCCTCCTAAATCGCCAGCTCCCGTCGAACGCCCCTGTCTTTGACGCCTCCCCTTACGCAGCCTCCCCTGGATAGAGATGCGATTCGGCCATATTAGGTGAGACAGAGACATGTCTCTGTTACGTCGGCCAGAATCAGCATAATCGGTCCTCCCTCATAACCGGAAAAGGGGTGACGATTGTCTTCTTTGTCAGGTAATGTGCTCTTTCACTTTCATTTCACATCAATTTAGGGCTCAGTTTGAATTGATTTCGTGTGTTCAAATTAGGGTTTCACTTTACTTGCATTTTGATTTTTTTGTTGTGCGTTGCTAGTTTCGAACAGTTATATGCTTTTGTGAAGTTGTTAATTACCTCTACCTGTTGGTGCGCCAGCCGTTCGTTTCAGATCCTTCATTGATTTCAACTCTGGCATGGTAAGGTTCTCCTCTTCAGTATTGTTATCCCCTCGCTAATTTTTTAGTAGGCGTATATGAAAAACTGAAGTGAATGACATGGGAAACTTTGTGCATTTTCGTGTTTTACAGAATCTACTTCTATCCATTTTTTTGTGTGAGACTGATATACATTTAAGTATATGGTGTGCTGAACTATTCCAATCTATAGCCTTGATGTTTCAGTCATCTTCACCTGGCTTCACTTAGTCCTGCTTCCAGTGTTCATTTTCTATGTTGATAGACTCTTGTTCCTTCACCAATTTCTGGTTCCCTGTACAATACTTGCAGCAATTGTTTCCATGATAACAATAATCTTGAAGAGATTCATGGAAACCACATTACAACGCTGCTTCTTAAGGACAGTACTAATCAGAGTGCCATAACCAGAAGTTCTGTTTGACCTCTTCCATAAGCTTCCATTAAAAAGCCATAGAGCTCTTCAGAAGCTTAGGTTCAAATTTTCTTTCCAATCAATGAGTCAACTTTGTTCACTCATAACCAATTCTGCAGGACTTCTTGTTCTCTGCAGCTTAATTTCCTGGTTTCTCCATTCAGGCAAGTCTTAAACTTGGATTTGAACCCAAATATAAAGTTTCAGCTTTATCCAGTAAGCCTTGTGGAAAGTCAACTTTCGGGTCAAACCTGCAGTCCCTGAACTGATTCTGCAAAAAACTTCTGTACCTCACTTGCCAATATACTACCACTTCAATCAAAAAAGTTTTAAAACTCTTGTTTGATTTGTACACCAAATTTCAGCTTTTGCAAATGAAATTTTCTGAAGGTCACATAATCTGCCTAGCAGTTTTAACCACTTTTGAGTCTTGGAGAGGTTTGCAATTCAACACTGACAGAACTATGAGTGTAGACAGGATTTAAATCATGTCCGAAGGCTTCCTAACCTGTGCTTTTCTCAGTCTTGTGTCTCACACAAAAAGTCAACCTATCAGTCAACTTCTCAGTAGCAATTGCCCCAATTCTGCAGGCTCAACCTTCTCTTTGTTTCTTCTCTGGAGCAGACCTCCATTCTTGCTTGTTTCAGCCCCTTTTGTTGATGCACTAAGTGTTTGTAAGTTCCCCAACTCAGCTTAGAATCCGGCTGCATAATTTCATAATATCAACACGCCAAAGCATCAACGTCTTTTCTTTGTTGCAGCTTTATCCCTCACTTTATTTTCTTTTTCTTAACTCAGCCCTTGAGTTTTTTGCCTCGTCATAACCACACCATGGTTTAGCGCATCATACTCAATTGAAATTCTTTTATAGTATCTATACACATTTCTGGCCAGATTTGGCAGCTGCACTCATTGGTTTAATAAATAACTCTGCCTTTAATTTGCAGCTACGAACAAGTTTAGTTCCCTTGGCCAAAATTCTGGTTTGAAGCCATGAACAAGTCCATTTTAAGGATTCAAACAGGCCTGCAAAATATCAGTGCAACATTCTTCTTCCTCCTCAAAGTCAAACTTGAGTGAACCTGCTCCATTATGCCATTTAATGCGGGTTTTTCAAGTTGCAGCCCTTATCTCAAGGGCCTTTTTGTGTTTCCACTACTCTAATTAGCACCAAACGTTGCAAGCATATCCTTTTCGTCATTTAAGGCTTGTTCCAGCTTCCACCCCTCAATTTTGAAGCCTTCTTCTAGGAGTTTGAAGCATGTTCTGTTCTGTAGGTTGTCTTAGCAGAATTCTTGGTTTCAAGGAGCATCTTGAGTTCCAGGAATCCAAACCTAACCAAAATTTGTTGGAATCTTCTTTTTGTCATATGAGACTTGTTTCAACTTCATAACCCCAATTTGGAAGCCTTCTCCAAGAAGTTTGAAGAACATCTTTTTTCTGCTGGCAGTTTTAGCAGAAAACATGAACTCAACATGTCATTTTGAGTTCCAGAACTCTAAATGGAAGTAAATTTTTCAGTCACCATTTCTTAACTATATGAAAGTTCTTCAAACTCTTAAATCCCCATTGTGTGGCTTGCATCCCAAAGTGTGAAGCAACTTCATTTCTGCCGGGGGTTTTAGCTGAAAAGCCTGGTGTTTACATGTGGTTTTAGGTTCTACTGCTCAACATCAGCTAAAACCTTGAAGGAACTAACCTTTAGACATAATAAACTTGTTTTAACTGCAGAAATTCCATTTAGAAGTCTTCTTCCCAGTTTGTGAAGCATTTCTTGTTCTGCAGCTCATCTTGGCAAGCACTTGAGCTCTAGGGGGTCATTTGAAGTTCTGCTGCAAGAACTTGAACCAACCTTTATAGAAACCTTTCTTTGGTCGTAAGAAACTTTTCTAAACTCAGCAACTTCAGTTTAGAAATGTGCTTCCCAAAGTTTGAAGCACTTGTCAAACAGAAAACTTGAGCCTTGGGGGCCATATTTAGGTTCTGTTACATTTTCTTCAGCCAAACTCTACCATCACCTTTCTTTAACCATTAAAAACTTGTTTCAAACCTAAGAATTCATCATACAGGCCTGAATCAAAATCTAACACTTCTGGTTCCTTGAAGTCAGCCTTAACATATAACTTCTGACCTCATATGCACTTTCCTGATAACCAAGTCATTTTCCCTTCAACAGGCGCTCAAAAAGTTTCAAATTAACTCCAAATCAAGGCTGGAGAAGCTCAACCACAAAAGCCCTTCCAAGCCCAGAGTCAACGGTTGGTATTTGGTGCCTTATGAGGGAGTCATGTGGACTATGTTTTGTGTGGACTATGTTTTGGTTCAATTTCTCCTGTTCATGTTACGTACTTTTATTCTTGTGGAGAATTAATGAGAATGATCACCTAGGAATGTAAAATTTTCTTAAGCTCAAATTTTTGTAAGATGGTTTACCTATTTGACAGTGTCCTCCACTTTGTGACCCTTGTGCTGGTGGCTCCTTTATGCTTGATAAAAAATTTCGTGTGCACACTTCTGATAAGGATGCTTGTTACTGGAAATGATCTATGCTGCTGGGCATCACTCATCCATTTATGTGCCAGGCTCCAAATATATCCAGTTTTTATATATGAAATGTTATAGACCAGTTTGTTCTAACTGCCAATGGTTGCCGTTTGTCAGTAGTTTGTCCGTCTGTTTACTTGGCAAAATGTCTCAAGAGTTGTATGTTGTGGCAGGTGGAGCTTTTCCGTGGTGACCAACGCCGGCTTAGGATTGTGGTGGACAGCGAGAATGAAGTGGACTTAACAGTTCATTCTAGTCACCTTCGAGATCTTATTGTCCTTATTATTCGAGGTCTTGCACAGTAGTTCAACAGTACATCCCTCAATTCTTTACTCAAGATAGAGCCATAATACTTGGAGAAAGTTGAACAGGAGGCATCAGATTACTTGTTATTAGATTTTAGGTGTGCTTGCTGCCTCCCAATAGTTCCTGTTTTCATGTACTAGTTTAGTTTTGTGTTTAAGGAGAGTGTGAGATGTACCCTTTTTTCCTCAATCATTTTATGGGTGTTGTTATTGGCAGCACCATTTGTTTGTAAATCTTAAGATATACTATATATTGTGCAGTCATCCGAGCGAAATTTGGGAGCCGGGTGTGTACATCATTGTGTAATGAAATATTAATTTCTTTTTTATAACTAAAATGATGGGCAAATTAATAAAATGATGGGCAAATTAATTTCCGGTGCATTGTATGTTTCATTCTTTTATTTTCCCCTTGATAATTATTTTCAATCACCGCGAACCTCTAGCTTAATCATAGAAAATAATGAACCAAAAAAAATAAATACTAGCGACAGTTAAACGTCACTAACTAGTGACGGCTACACGTCACTAATTGGTTATGCCTCACTAATTAGCGACGGCTACGCGTCACTAACTAACCACGGTTATGCGTCACTAATTAGCGACGGCTACGATTCACTAACTAGCGACGGTTATGCGTCACTAACTAGCGACGGCTACACGTCGCTAACGCGCCGGCAGACACTGTTACCGGAAAATTAGTGACGGCCTGTTTTGCGACGTTTACCTGTCGCTAATTAGCGACGGTAACCGTCGCTAGAAAATTAGCGGTGATGAATTAGCGACGGTGTGCCGTCGCTATATCATGTTTAGCGACGGCCAGCCGTCGCTAATGGCCGTCGCTAAATGCGGTTTTTCTAGTAGTGTTCGAAACTGCATGTGCCCAGGAATATGCGAGTTTTAAATTGCATCATCTCCACTTTAAAAACATGAAACAATTCTCCAACAGTCCAAAAGTAATAAGTCTGAATCCTCAGTTATACAGTTTTTTTCCTAAGGTTTAGGTAACATTACTCTTCATTTCATCTTATTCAAAAAATCTACATCAATTTTATCTCCATATGGGAAAAGGATTTTGGATATTTAGATAGATGAAAAATTAATATTTTGAGTTTTAAATTTTTTTCTCTAACACTACAGAAAGAATATTACATCCAATAAGTAAAATGATCTCCTCAACCAGCTTGCCACACGTTCATAAATTTCTACAATTCACCGCTGGACATAGCAATATTTTTTTAGGCTATTGTCCGCTGTTATGTAGTTATATATTCTTTACATAATTCTCATACCACTACACAACGGCAATATAAGAGAACGAGGCTTTTACGACGTCCATCTGCAACGTTTATATTCATAGCATGGGCAACTTGTCGAAGGTCTCAAAGTTGTCCAGTCAAAATGCCAAATTTGCTACGAGTTTGACATTATTATAGTTGTAATGATTTAAATTGCCGTAGAATTGCGATGATTTCTCTATAAGACAGTTGTCATGATATAAATCATCGCCTGATCTTTTGACAAATATGCGTGGGAAATAGGTGCACGCAGGAGTTGTTTTAACCACTTTTCTATGATTTTGCTACAATTTGGCTATAGCAAAAGCCCCAGTATTAAATAATACAGTACTATTAATTGAAATTATCAATTATATATAAAAACATATTAAATAATTTATAAAATAAAATAATCTAAAACCTTAATCTGGGTGGTGATTAAAGTAATCGCCGGCGCTGACAAAGCTTGCTAAGAGATTCTAGCTTAGGCTGATTTATCTCTTGTGAAATGTAGATCAAATTATATGTGTAATGCTACATATGCTAATATTTTTATCATTTTTTTCTTACTAAAAAATGTATCAATCAGTCTGTTGACAACTTCAATTACAGTGGTCCTACGTACAATTCTCATTTTTTTGTCACATCAAAAAATTTTGTAAAATTGTATAAGTAAGTTTAGCATTTTTCAGACTATACATGGTGAGTATGTGACACATTTTTATGTGGCGTATATTATGGTAGGAAGTCGTTGTTATTATGATATAATTAAGTTTAATTAAGTTACAAAAAATTCTCGTAAGCAATCATCCATTTTCACCAATTTTCACCATTAACTCCTGATCAAAGTTTCCAATACTGTTACTATTAAATATATCATGTAATCTAAATTATATGGGTATTATATGGTTACCAAGTTTGCAAAATTATACATACATACATACACACACACATATATATATAGATGAAAAATATTGAATATAATTTTTCTTCACGCTTTTATATGTATTTAATTATTTTATCCATAATTTCGCTAATATAAATAAATTATATATGAAAGGTAATATTTTTATATGAAAGTATATAGAAAAATGGAATATATAAAATAAATAAATAATATTCAACAATAAAAATTCAATTTACTGATACATGAGAAAAAAAATAATACATGTTCTTCATAAAAAAGCTATAATACATGAGCTACCTCAAAAGGGTAAAATATATAATACATGTTCTTCAATTTGTTTCTGAAAAAAATTAAATTGTGCTTCAATTTTCAGTACAAATATTTTTCTTGTTAATTTCTTAGAGAAATCTAGTTTTCTTGTTTGCCCAACAGCTCTGGACCTGATTATAAACGTGAAAGTGGAAGCAATCATCGGACCGCAAAACTCCATGGAAGCATCCTTTGTGATCGAACTCGTCACCAAATCTCAAGTGCCCATCATCTCATATTCCGCATCCAGCCCTTCCCTCACCTCGTTACGGAGTCCATATTTCTTCCAAGCAACTCAAAACGACTCATCCCAAGTCAGAGCCATCGGTGCCATAGTTGCGGCCTTCGGCTGGCGAGAGGCCGTCCCCGTATATGTCGACGACGACTACGGCGCCGAATCGTGCCATATCTCATAGATGCCTTGCAAGAAGAGAATGCTCGGGTGCCATACCGGAGTGTGATTCCGGTCCTGGCTTCGGACGACCAAATCACTTCGGAGCTATACAAGTTAATGACCATGCAAACGAGGGTCTTCGTGGTGCACATGCCGCCGTCGCTTGGTGCTCGGCTTTTCGCGAAAGCGAAACAGATCGGGATGATGAGCCAAGGGTATGTCTGGATCTTGACGGACGGAATCACCAATATCTGGAGCCAGATTGATGGGTCTGATCTAGATTCGATGCAGGGTGTGCTCGGGGTGAGAACTTATGTCCCTAAATTGGATCAACTCGACAAGTTCAAGATTCCATGGGAGAGGAAATTCCAGCAGGATAATCCCAACGTCACCAAATTCGGACTGGACATCTTTGGCCTCTGGGCGTATGATGCTACAAGGGGTTTGGCGGCCGCCATCAGTAAACAAGGCAACATAATTAGTCCCAACTTCATCAACACAAACCTGTCAAGCAACGCAACTACTGATCTTGAGAGATTTGGGGTCTTTCAAAATGGTCCGGCACTTGTGGACGCCTTGTTGAACACCCGATTCAACGGCCTCACCGGCAGCTATGGATTCGTGAACGGGCAAATACTAACATCTACATTTCAGATCATCAATGTAAATGGAAATGGGGCAAGAGAGGTTGGGATTTGGACACCGCAAGATGGGCTACGGCCGAGATTGAACTATAGTAACGAAAACTCTTTCTACTCTACCTCCAAGGACAACCTCGGACCCATCATCTGGCCAGGGGATTCGACTTCTATTCCCAAAGGTTGGGAGCTTCCGACAAATGGGAAAAAGCTAAGAATCTTGGTACCAGTCAAGGACGGTTTCAGTGAATTTGTTACCGTTACTTGTGACAATGGCACCAACAGCACTTCTGTCACTGGATACTGCATTGACATCTTTGAAGCTGTGATCCAAGCGTTGCCTTATTCCGTTAGCTATGAGTTCAGTCCGTTTGCAAACGCTGACTGCCAGATGGCTGGAACTTACAATGATATGATCTACCAAGTCTATCTTGGGGTAAAATTTATGTTCTCATTAATTCATATATTTGATCACTATATTAAATTCATTACTGACCATGAATTTTATCTAATAGAACTATGATGCAGTTGTCGGGGACACGACTATTATTGCCAACAGGTCACGATTTGTGGACTTCACCTTGCCTTACACAGAGTCTGGGGTGACCATAGTGGTGCCCATCACTGACCGGAGGCCGAAAAATGCATGGGTTTTCTTGAAGCCTTTGACGCCCGGCCTTTGGGCCACAAGCTGTTGCTTCTTCGTCTTCATTGGTTTCGTGGTGTGGATGTTGGAGCACCGGGGCAACCCTCATTTTCGTGGACCTCCATCTCAACAAGTTGGAACTAGCTTGTGGTTTGCCTTCTCCACCATGGTTTTCTCCCACAGTGAGCTAGCTAGCCCTACACACGTTTTCCATATGTTTGTGCTGTTAGAATAGAACTTACCTTTCATATTTATTAATCTGCATGTATTCTCAGGGGAAAAGGTAATCAGCAATCTGGCTAGGACGGTGGCGGTGATATGGTGCTTTGTGGTCCTCATATTGACCCAAAGTTACACAGCTAGTTTGACATCACTTCTTACCGTGCAACAGCTCCAGCCAACAGTCACAGATGTGAACCAACTCCTGAAGTCCAGTGCTTATATCGGCTACCAAGATGAGTCCTTCGTCGTCGCGATCTTGAAGGGCATGGGGTTTAGTCCAGCCAAGTTTCGTGCTTATAGTTTTGTGGAGGATCTAGATGCACTCTTTAGGAATGGAAGCATTGCTGCAGCCTTTGATGAGATCCCTTACTTGAAGCTTGATAGCCAAATGCTATCGCCTCTATCTGGCCGAACTCCCTACCAAAGTAATGGCCAGAAGAAGCTGGCGCTACCCGAGAAAAGGTGTGATCAGGCACCTCGGGAGATAGCCGAAGAGCTCCAAGCCCGGCACGCCAGGACACTACTCGCCCCCCCCCAGGGTCGTGAACAGATCGCCTTCGCAAAAGTGGCACCAAACATAGCGAGCCGAACACGATATCCCCGAAGGCGGAACTCCCTGAAGCTGGGAACCCCCGAACTCAGGGCTTGTTTCCCGAAGAGGCTCCGTCCGTACCAAAGGACGACCTCACCCAGGGACCTCGGGAGTACGGCAGGAGATTTATGGAAGCATTTAAGGAAGCCTCTGACACATCCAATCACAGACGCCACAATCCGCCTCAAAAGGCGCTCTGCCACGCTGACGCCATCAAAATCACATCATGGCCCGTCTCAGCACATGGCTCAAGGTAACCTACTATCTGTCTCCTATGCCCAGAAAGTCAGGAACGTCCGACCGAACACGTGTCGTGATCTGAACGGGCTAGGCACTCCTATAAATACCAGGAGTTAATACCAGACAGGAGGTTGGTTGGCTGGCGAAATACGGCTCCCGTTACCAGGCAAAACTCCTCAGCCCTTTGTGCTATTTTCTCTGCCTTTCTCTCAGCCACCACTGACTTGGGCGTCGGAGGCTCCCCCCCCGGAAAAACACTCCGGGGGCCTCCTAACCTTTTGTTTCTGAGCTTTCAGGCACTCTCCTTTGGGCTGTCCAGTGCACCAGGCGTTCTTCCTCCCAGAAGTTCCTCCACCAGTCACTATGACTATAAACGATGAGGCCCTTGGCCATCATTTGGCGCCGTCTGTGGGAACCCGCTCTGAGATCGCCGTCGTTGAGACTCGGCGTTCTAAGGACAAGGGACTCCCGAGGTCCCCGTCCGCGCCTGAGATACAACCGGCTGCTGAGCAAACACTCCCAGGGACTTCTGCGCCCGAGGAAGACCACCCTCTGGTAGTCACCATGAGTTTCTTAAGGGACTTTCAGCGTTCGGTCGTGTCTGAAATGACACAGCAGATCGGCCGAAGGTGGCCACAGCAAGCACAGGCCCAGAGACCCCCCTCAGTGACACGCCCTCGGGAGAGGAGCCCCAAGCCCACACATCGCAGTTCGGGGAATGGAGACCCTCGCGAAGAATCATCCACAGAAATTATGGCCTTCGGGAAACGTTCTGTGGGACAAACCAGGTCCAAGCAGCCGAGAGTCTCACAGCGAAGCAGTTCGTCACCTGAGGCGAGGTCCTTGTCCCCTCAGCGCCGAACTCGCCCCCCGAAGAGGCGCCGACGATCCCCATTCCCTGAAGAAGGCCCTAGCGCCACAGTGCTCATGGAGAAGATATTAGCACGGCTGGACAGAGTGGAAAAACAAGTGGCCAGAAAATCCGTTTGGGCCAAACCCTCTGGAGCATGCTGCGAAGATGACTCCCCATTCATTCAGGCCGTTGTTGAGGCAGCCATGCCAGGTGACTTCAGGGTACCTCGGCTGGAAATTTATGATGGCCGTACTGATCCGCAGGCCCACCTGACGAAGTACAGACGGAGCATGATAATACACGGTGCTGATGACGCTACCATGTGCAAGTGCTTCGAAGTCACCCTCACAGGGCCAGCCACGGCGTGGTACAATTCCTTGCCCCTAGAGACCATCACTGAGTTCCGGGAGTTGTCCACAGCCTTCACCCAGCAGTTCATTGGGAGCAGACCTACTGCGAAGATGACTGTACAGATGTTCGACATAGAGCAGAGGAACGGAGAAACCATCCGAGACTATGTCGAAAGATTCAACAGAGAAGCTCTGAGCGTCCCAGACTTCCGGCCCGAAATCCGCATTCTCGCCATGACACGGGGCCTTCGGCGAGACTCACAGCTGTTCTATGAGTTCTCAAAGGACCCCCCGGAGACCCTCGGAGAATTTTACCGTAGGGCGGAGCAACACATGACAGCCGAGGAACTGAGGATGGCTGGGCCGAAGTCTAGTCATCACCACGCCGAAGGGTCCAGTCAACAAGCTCGGCATCCCACCGAACAGGCAGGACGACCTCGGAGGATGCGGGGAAGGAAACCCCAAAGTTTCACACCATTAAGCACTACACGGACCAACATCCTCATGGCGCTGGAAAGGCAAGGGACGCAGATTCGTCGGCCAAGGGCCATGACCGCCGATAACAAAAAGAATGCCCAGAAGTTCTGCCAGTTTCATCGCGACCACGGCCATGACACCGAAGATTGCTTCCAGCTGAAGAAGTACATAGAGTCGCTGATAAAACAGGGCCAACTTCGGAAATACCTGAGGATGCAACCCCCGAAAGGCAGAAAAATGGAGGAAGAAAGGGCTGAAGATGAGGACTATGACTCCGACAGGCGGAGAAACCGAAGTCCAAAAAGGCGCCCCCCACCTCCAGCAGGGGTGATCCAAACCATCACCACGGGGCTCCCATCCTCGTAAAAAAAGCGGAAAGCCAGAGAAATTGCAGCCATGGAGTATCAAAAGTCCATCAAAGAAACTGGCTCGCAAAGATAGCTCCACCGTCGTCTTCCCCCCACAACGATCCGCTGCTGATCACGACAAAGATAGGGAACTGAGGCGTCAAAAGAGTGTTGCTTGATGATGGCTTAAAAGCTGACGTCCTATTTTCGCACCTGCTGCCGAGCTTGGGCATCTCCAGCAGCGAACTAAAGCCTGTCACCTCGCCCACTTTCGGGGTTGATTCATCCGAACTCCTAGACCTCGGATAGATCGATCTCCCGTTGACGATGAAAGGGACTTCGGTAAGCGGAGCAGCTGAATTGTACGCCCCACAATGGCAAGATTCATCGTCATGGATGTCCCATCCTCGTACAACGCCATCCTTGGAAGACTGACAATGGGGAACCTGCATATTCGCCCGGATGTGAAGTACTTGACTGTCACATTCGCCACCAAGGATGGAGATGCAGAGGTCTTCATAGACCAAGCCGAGGTAAGAAAGGTGTTTGTGAAAGCACGAAAAGCTCCGGCAAGCAACCTCGCGCAAACAATGGAGGCAAAGGCGCCAGAAAAAGGCAAAGAAGAAAATCTCGCCAAAGCAGAAACGGAAGCAGTAGATCTTGTCCCAGGACAATCTACCCGAATAGGGAAGAGCTTGGCCGAAGGTGACAAGGAAAAACTTGTATCCTTTCTGCTGGAAAATAAAGATCTGTTTGCCTACTCGCCGAAAGATATGCCAGGGGTAAACCCTGGCATAATACAGCATAGCCTCAAAGTAAGCCCGGAAGCAAAACCTGTCCGGCAAAAGAAACGGAGCATCTCAGCCCACAAAAGCAACTTTGTCAAAACCGAAGTCCAGCGTCTCCTAGATGCTGAAGTTATCAGGGAGGTCAAGTACCCCGAATGGTTAAGCAACATGGTCATTGCCACAAAAGAAGGTAGCAGCAAACTCCGGATGTGCATCGACTTCAGAAACTTGAACGATGCTTGCCCAAAAGACTCATACCCTCTGCCGCCAATAGATCAACTGGTAGATTCAACTGCTGAGTATGGGCTCCTAAGTTTCCTAGACGCCTTCAGTGGCTACCATCAAATAAGGATGGACCCCGAAGATGAAGAGAAGACTGCCTTCATCACCGAGGGAGGAACATATTACTATATCAGGATGCCCTTCGGGCTCAAAAATGCAGGAGCCACCTACCAGAGGTTGATGAACAAGGTCTTCAAAGACCAAATGGGGAGAAACATGGAGGTGTATGTTGATGATATGATAGTCAAGAGCAAGCTGCCTGGCTACCACGTTGCAGATTTAGAGGAAACCTTCCAAAAGCTCAGAGCCTTCGGGATCCGCCTTAATCCTGAGAAGTGCATCTTCGGGGTGACCTCGGGAAAATTCCTTGGGTGCATGGTATCCGAAAGAGGCATCGATGCTAACCCCGAGAAGATTGAGGCTCTGCTTGAGTTCCGAACTCCTGCCACAGTCAAAGACGTACAGAGACTCACCGGAAGAATAACCTCCCTAAGCAGGTTTATTTCCAGGTACGGAGATCGGTGCCGACCTTTCTTCAAAGTCCTCACAAAGGCAGCAAAAAGGGAAGGCGACCTCAGAAGGAATGATCATCCTTGGGATAAAGATTGCCAAAAGGCCTGGGAAGAACTCAAAGTCTGTGGCCAGCATACCATGCCTTGGTACTCTACAACAACCTCGGGAGGGAGAGCCCCTCGTACTCTACCTCGCCGTTACAGAAAAAGCTGTGAGCTCGGTCCTCGTGAAAGAAGAAGGGCCAAAGCAATGGCCGGTCTACTATGTCAGCAAGTCCCTGCATGGCGCCGAAATCAGGTACCCTTTGCTTCAAAAAGCTACATATGCCTTGGTGCTTGCAGGGAGAAGGCTGCGACCATACTTTCAGACTCACCCCATCATCGTCTGAAGTAGTCTGCCGTTATGGGATGTCATGAAGAGGGATGATCATTCGGGAAGGCTCTCCAAGTGGTGCATAGAGCTGGGCGAACACGAAATCACGTATGAGCCTCGGAATGCCGTAAAAGCTCAAGCACTGGCATATTTTATCGCCGAAATACCCATCACTGAGGAGAGCCATTCAGATCCAAAAGAGGGTGAGCCAGAATGGACCTTGCACGTAGATGGAGCCTCAGGATCCGAACACCAGGGAGCTGGAGTAATTATCAGAGGCCCCGAAGGCCTAGAAGTAATGAAGGCCATCAAGTTCAGTTTCAACGCCACCAACAACATGGCCGAGTATGAGGCCCTGATAGCAGGATTACGCCTGGCCAGAAAAATTGGCGTGAGAAACTTGAAAGCCCATAGTGATTCCCAGCTGGTGGTCCGGCAAATGGCAGGGTACTATGGCGCGAAAGACCCGACCTTGGCGAAATACCATGAGTTGGTAACAAAGCTCATTCGGGAGTTTGACGCCGTACGAATCGAAAATGTACCTCGGCGGAATAACACTGAGGCAGATTGCTTGGCGAAGTCAAAAAAATATATACCGAGGTGCTAGACCATCCGAGCATCAGTGCTAAGCATGACGACCTCGGGAGCAGGGTGGAAAGACCAAATCAAAAGATACCTCGCAGAGAATTTGCTCCCCGAAGACCCCGGCGATGCTGCAGGACTGCGAAGACGCTCCGGAAGATTCTTCCTGATTGGCGAAGAGTTATACCGACAGGGATATGCGAATCCGCTGCAAAAATGTGTGGATGAAGAGGATACTGAAATGGTCCTTGAGGAAGTTCACGAAGGCATGTATGGTTCACACATTGGAACTGATGCCCTTGCAGCAGTGATACTCCGCCAAAGGCTACTCCTGGCCTACCCTGGGAAAGGACGTAAGGCAGTTCGACCGAAAGTGCGGTAGTTGCCAGAGACATGCAAAAATCCAGAGGGCACCCTCGGAAATAGTAACCTCGGCAGACTATCCTTGGCCCTTTGAAGTCTGGAGCATAGACCTTATTGGGCCACTCCCCACAGCACCCGGAGGCGTGAAATTCTGCGTGGTAGCAGTGGACTATTTCTCAAAATGGGTAGAGGCAGAACCACTAGCAACTATCTCGGCAAAAGAAGTGCAAAACTTCGTATGGAAGAACATCGTATGCAGGTTTACTAGTGGCTGATAATGGATCCCTGTTCATAGACAAAGGATTCCAAGAATTCACCAGCGACCTCGGAATGAAAGATGCACTTCGCCCAGTAGCTCACCCCCAAAGCAACGGGCAGGGGGAAGTATCAAATAGGACCATAAAAGATGGCCTGAAATAGAGACTGGGGGAAGCCAAGGGGAATTGGCTGGGAGAACTCCAAAGTATATTATGGAGCTACCAAACGACACCCCGAAGAGCCACAGGGGAAACTCCTTTCCCACTCATCTCCGAAACGGAGGCCATTATCCCAATAGAGATAGTTCGACCTTCGGTTCGGGTGCAAGTATTTGATGAAGGTGGTAACGACCTCGGCCTAAGAACCAATCTCGATCTGGTGGCCGAACACAGAGAAATAGTCGAGCTGAGAAGAAAAGCTTACCAACAAAGAGTGGCCGTGGCTATAAACTTACGGGCCAGGCCAAAAGAAATCAAGAAGGGAGACCTCGTTCTCCGAAAGGCCGACTTCGCACCCCGAAGGCCATCCCATGGCGTACTTGGCGCAAACTTGGAAGGACCCTATCTGGCCCTCGCCGAAACAACGAAAAGGCGTGTACAAGCTTGGCGACGTCGAAGGCATAGAATTGAAGAGCAATTGGCACTCGGGCGCCTTGAAAAAATTCTACGCTTAAGGTTGAGCGGAGGAGGTATGTTGAACAAAAAATGTTCTAAATATATAGTAGTATCTTGAGAAAATTTCTTAAGTGCAGAAATGAACAATATTCCGTGAAAGATGCTCGCCATGATAAAGCGTAGATATGGCTTTCCAAAGTCCTTTGAGCCGCCACGCTCGGGAAAGATGGAAAACAAAAATCTCGCAGAAGTACTCGCCGTAGCCAGCGCTGAGATAATTTCCCGAGCTCCCTTGAGCGAACGTGCTCGGGAAAATGGGAAGTGAAAAATCTCGCGGAAGGTTTTCCGAAGTCCCTTGAGCAAACATGCTCGGGACAACTGGAAAAACAAAAATTTTTGACTAAAGGTTTGCCGAAGTCCCTTGAGCAATCATGTTCGGGAAAAATTGGAAATGCAAAAAGCCTGCAAAAAAGACTTAGTCAAATTTTCTCAGACTTTCCAGAATGTCTCTCGAGTAAAACGTACTCAGGACAAAGGAAGGTAAAAAAGTTTCTTTGATCGCAGGTTTTCCGAAGTCTCTTGAGCGAACGTGTTCGGGACAATGGAAATAAAGAAACTTGAAGAAACACTTAGCCAAAAAATCTCCGTTAAGAGCAAAGCTGCCTTACAATAAAGAAGTGCCCGAAGAAGGAGTACAAAAAAGAAGGGAAGGAAAAGGGGCCCTAAAGAAGCCTAAGGGTTCGCGGCGTCCTGAGAGCCACTCGTTTGTCCACCCTTTTCCGCCACCTTCCGCGCTGGAATTGGAGGAAGCTTCAGATGTTCGATCTTGGACCATTTCCACGGAGGTCCCCCAGGAATGTTTAGACCCTCTAGAAAAGAGAGGTCCAGACCTGGGAACCTTTGGAGAACCTGGTGCCGAGCGAGGCAGAAGCCGTCCTAAAACGCGACCTTGTTCATTTGATCAGACTTGTTCTTCTTAAGCTCAAGGTCGTCAAGCTCGTCCTTCAGATCCCCGACCTCCTCTTCCAGCACCTTTATCCGCTCCTCCCCCTTCGGCTCCTTCTTCAAAGACTGGACCTCGGCTTGAAGGGTTTTCTTCTCAGACAAGAGTGTGACTATGATATTCTCTCTTTTTTTGCCTTGTCTTGGAGAAGGTCTTGGTTTGCAGCGCGCAGCCCCGCCACATGATTGCGGAGGTCGGCAATCTTCAGGGAGGAGTCCGCCATCAAAACTTCCTTCTCCTTTCGGAACTCCTCCCGAAGGGTGGCAGCTTCCTCCTTCGCAGCATCTGCCAGCTGCTGGTTCTTGGCGGTCAATTCCGAGCACGTCGCTTTCGCCTTTTCTAGGGCCTCTGAGGCCGAAGCTCGGAATGCCGTCTGCCTGGCTACCCGAACTCGGAGAAAGCCGGCGTACCCCAGCAGCTGCAAAGGAGATAAAACGCAAGGTCAGTAAGAGCCAAACACTTAGGAAAAAATTGAAGGGGAAGAGTTGTGAAGGATATACCTGAGCAGCATGCTCGGTGATCTTTGCGGCAAGGGTGTTATCCCCTAGATGGGCCGCCGCTATAGCCTTGAAGGAGGCCTCGGTGAGCACCCCCTTCGAAATCTGCTTCACCATTTCAGGACAGTCCTCGGAGTACAAGTTCATGTCCTCCGTGAATGTCCAGAAAGGCTCCTTTGGTATCTTCCCTTGCGGGACTTTGGCGTCGCGACGGGCCCTCGCCTCCGCGTGTTCGGCCGCCCAGTTCGGGGTAAGTAACTCCCCTGCAGGGCGAAAAAGAAAAACAGGTCAGAGACAAAGGCAATTCCAGAAAAAACAAAGGAAGTACACTTTGTCTGGAAACAAACCTGGTGGGACCTCGGCAACATTGTCCTCGGAGTCCTCGGCCTCCTCGGCCAAAATGCCCTTACCCTTCCGCTTGCGCCGCTCCTCGGCAGAAGGTACTTCTACCACTACATCAAGGAGGGCCTGCGATGCAGTAAGACTTTGAGGAGGGACGTCGGTTGGAGGAACCTCGGAAGCAGCAGCCTCAGACGCCGGAACCTCGGCTGTCCCAGGCTCCTCGGCAGTCTCCTCGGGTATTTCTTCTAGAGGAACCTGAGTAGCTCTCTTTGCCCGTTTCCTCGAAGGACCCGCGCCAGTAGACTTCCGCCTTCGGGAAGCCGCCTTCTTCGTTTGATCGTCCTTCTCCACTTGGCCGGAGAAGAGGGACTTGTAATAGGCGACAGTGTCGTCGCCCATCTCTGAAAAAGGAGAGAAACATCAGCGTAAGTCCGAGGAAAAAACAGCAAAGGAGTAGAAGATAACTCACTTTCGGCAAGCGTTTCGAAAGAAATCTCCTCCTTAAGAAGCTTGACCAACCAGGAATCTTTCCCGGCAATGGCAGGAGCTGGCATCCCGAGGTCAGTCTTGTGCTCCTTTACCACCTTTAGTTCCCGAAGGACCTCTTCGGTCATCAACTTCCAGTTGATTGGAAAAGGGTAAAGGGCGCGCGGAGAGACCTCGGGATCCCAGTCAGAGACAGCCCGAATGCGGGCGTCGAAATCCGCGAACACGGGAGCCAACTCTGGGGTCAGCAGCATCCTCGGATCAACAACGTCCACATCCAGTGTTCCCTGAGCCCATTTGGTCGGAACGTACGACCAGGCCTCGTCCATCTTCAGGAAGAAGAACTTCTGTTGCCACCCCCGCCAGCCACCCCCGCCAGCTATCCTTAGTGGCGAAGGTGAACATGAATTTCTTGCTCCCGGATCCCCGAGGTAGCATGAAATAGAAGCCACCCTTCGGGACCACAGAGAGCTTGTAGTACTGCATAAAAATCCTGAAATGGGGTTCTATCCCGAAGACGCCACACATGCAGAGGTAGGCGTTGAAATAGCAGAACGAGTTCGGGGGAAGCTGGTTCACCGCAATGCCATGAAATTGGCAGAACTCGCACACCATCTTCGGGGGAGGATACCGAAGACCGGCCTTCAGCTGGGCTCGGAAAACGGTAACCTCCTTACTATGGTTTGAAAATGCATAGTGGCTAGAACGAGGCAGCCTGATAACGGCGTAAGAGGGAAGAAAGAATTTTTTCTTCCACCTCTCTAACTTCTCAGGGGTGGTGCAACAAGGATGGGCTAAAAGAGGCTGCCAGCTCTCAGGAATGGGCATTTTCGACATAAAAATGAGTTTGAAAACGGAAGAAAACAGTTTCCAGAGAAAAACTCAGAAGAACACAGGGATCAAAACGCGCTGGAAAATAAAAACCCACCAAAAGATTTGCCAAAATCTGAGGACGCCGTCGTGAAAGTTGGCTGGAAAAAAGACTCTGATTAAGGAAGCTCCGCCACAGAAAGCAAGAAAAATGCAAGAACAGAGGCAAAGCAGAGAAAAGAGCAAAAGAAAAAGCAAAAGGAACTTATGATGAAATGAGCTATTTATAAGCCAGAGGTGGGTAACCGAAACGTCGTCATAAGTACCCTTTGGAGGCGAACCGACGCCGTAACTGCTCTCTGCACCTGAAAAGGCGTGCCCTCTGTAACCGACGCGACTCTCCTCCAATGGCAAAGCGCCACGTGTCAACCGCTGCGCAAAAATAAGGGACACGTCCTCCAAACATCCCTTGAAAACTGGGACACGTCTTCTGACATCCCTGGAAAACTGGGACGCGCCGCTCAGACTGACACGCTTGGCCAAACAGACCTGCAGAAACAAAGAGCAGGCCAACTCGAGGACGCCAAGAGACAGGCTATGGCCGAACAGCCCATGACCTTCGGGCAAGAGGTGTATCTTCGGCACAGGCTCCGCCTCGAAGACACCAAAGAACAGGCCAAGGCCGAAGAGCCCATGATCTTCGGGCAAAAGGCGCATCCTCGGAACAGGTTATGCTTCCAAAGAGACTCCCATAAACAACCTCGGAAAGAGATGCAAAACCGAAGTCTTCACTTCGGCTTTCCAAAGGGGGGCATGTGATAGCCAAACGCTATCGCCTCTATCTGGCCGAACTCCCTGCCACAAGAATGGCCAGAAGAAGCTGGCGCTACCCGAGAAAAGGTGTGATCAGGCACCTCGGGAGATAGCCGAAGAGCTCCGAGCCCGGCACGCCAGGACAGGACTCGCCCCCCCCAGGGTTGTGAACAGATCGCCTTCGGAAAAGAGGCACCAGACATAGCGAGCCGAACACGATATCCCCGAAGGCGGAACTCCCTGAAGCTGGGAACCCCCGAACTGAGGGCTTGTTTCCCGAAGAGGCTTTGTCCGTACCAAAGGACGACCTCACCCAGGGACCTCGGGAGTACGGCAGGAGATTTATGGAAGCATTTAAGGAAGCCTCTGACACATCCAATCACAGACGCCACAAGCCGCCTCAAAAGGCGCTCTGCCACGCTGACGCCATCAAAATCACGTCATGGCCCGCCTCAACACATGGCTCAAGGTAACTTACTATCTGTCTCCTATGCCCAGAAAGTCAGGAACGTCCGACCGAACACGTGTCGCGATCTGAACGGGCTAGGCACTCCTATAAATACCAGGAGTTAATACCAGACAGGAGGTGGGTTGGCTGGCAAAATACGGCTCCTGTTACCAAGCAAAATCCTCAGCCCTTTGTGCTATTTTCTCTGTCTTTCTCTCAGCCACCACTGACTTGGGCGTCGGAGGCTCCCCCCCCCGGAAAAACACTCCGGGGGCCTCCTAACCTTTTGTTTCTGAGCTTTCAGGCACTCTCCTTTGGGCTGTCTAGTCCACCAGGCGTTCTTCCTCCCAGAAGTCCCTCCACTAGTCACTATGACTATAAACGATGAGGCACCTGGCCATCAAAGCTCTTACTCGCAAAATACTGCAACAAGTACACCACTTTGGAACCAACATTTAAGACTGATGGATTTGGATTTGTGAGTTCTATTCCTTTCGCTCTACTCTTACTACTTTGGTAAATAATCGCAGGAATATTTTTCTTTATTGATACTCAAAATTACACCGTAAGAGATAGGTATAATAAGAGAAATCCTATTAATATAGATCTACCATAAATCCAATGTTATCCTAATTGAACCCCACCATTTGGTGGTAAGAAGAGAATCCTGTTGCACAAGTCAAGATTTGAACTATGGCCGGCCACAAAAAATAATTGGTATTTTGTCAATTAGCCAACATGCCATTGGACATATAAGAATATTTTAAAGTAATGCTAGGCTATGAATACCTCCATCCAGTGCCAACAATTTTTTTTTTTTTTTTGGTACAGATGAGATAATACCTCTTGGTAAAGAGTCTTGGATTTTATAGTAGGTAGTGCCTCTACCTCCCATTTACTTAGCTTTGTTCATTTTTAGGAAGTCTCAAATTACTCATCATCTCTCTTTACTTAAAATGTCAAAATTTAAAAACCATTATTCACTTATATTGCTTATAAAAAAAAACTTTCTTAAATTTTGTGAAAAATTAAAAAGGTAAGTATTTTTATTTTTTATTTTATTTTCTTAATGATATAGTTGTTCGTAATGTTGCAGGCCTTCCCAAAAGGCTCTCCTATTGTGCCAGACACTTCAAGCTCAATCTTGAACGTTACGGAGGACGATCAGAAAATGAAGGAAATTGAGAATGCTTGGTTCAGTAAAGAAGCTGCGTGTGCAGATTCCAGCTCTTCTATTTCCTCCAACAACCTCGGCCTCGACAGCTTTTGGGGGCTCTTCCTCATTGCTGGAGTCGCTACTATCTCCGCCCTCCTTATATCTCTAGCAATGTTCTTGTTCGAGAATCGGCAAATATTCTTCAATTCTGAAACTTCAATGGCTGACAAAGCGAGAGCTATCATAGAAAAATTTAATGAGGAAGATAAGAAATCGCCGGCATTCAAGAAGAAGAAGAAGGACGATGGCGAAGCTAAGACTGCAGAGGATAACCCCAATGCTGTCAGCGGCGAGGCTGTTGGGCCACCGCCGAACACAAACGGGCCGATGAGTCCGTCAACTATTTCACAACAGAGCATCGTTATCTCAGAGAAGGGGGGAACGTCTTCTCCGGAGCATCTAGATGGGCCACCTTCTTCTCCAAGTGAGATTCAGCCCGCCACCGAAGAAACACAGACATCAAGAAACTAGGCACACATAGAATCTACTTATTTGTTGTTTTAGAGCATGTAGAGTATTTTTTTTTTTAATTCTATTGCTTCAACGATTTATTTATTTATTTGTTCACTTATATATATATATATATATAGTTCTGTAATTTTTTTTTTACTTGGTGTTAAAGAATAAAAGTATCAGATAAATTTAAAAAATAATGAATTAATTTGCTGCCACTTAGTGACTCAAGCTTAGACAAAATAAAGGCATTTTATATTGCGGCAGTGGCAACTTGCTACAGAAAAAAATTCATAAATCGACGAAAAGAATTATGAGTTAATGTAGAAATAAAAAAAAAAAGTTAATGTATTAGGAGTGACTAAGTACATATGTTGGTAAAGCAAGTAAATGCAAATAGAATGAGATGGTGTAACGGAAAAAGTAGTATTTAGAATATCTATAATTTTCCTACAATTTTCATCTTATAAAGGAAAATATACAACTTTTATCCAATTGTGGAAAAGAATATAAATTGAAGTCAAGTCTGATGGATGAAGGGCGAAGATCTTGGAGAAGTAATCATGTCAGAAGTGGTCTCGTAGACTTTGAGAAGTTGGTGAAGATGGTTTTAAAAAGCGTATGATGGAAACACCTTTGTTGGCAAGCGTCCGATGTCCGACGCAGGCAAATGCAGCATTCATCTTCAACACAAAATGCCCAAGTAGTAATTCAATATGGAAACAGACTTAAGATTCAATCAGGAACTTTAGTAATTAACATAAAATTTCACTTACCTCAACTGAAACTAAAACGCAAAGCTTGCTTGTTGTTGGGATTGCACAGCGGGTGATAACTTCGAGAGCAAGATGATCAGTAAAAATAGCACCAGAAAATTTACGTGTTTCACCCTTAATTTTAGGGCTATGTCTATGGGACAAACTTTGAAATTTTTTTCTACTATAAAAATAGTAAGCTTACAGAGAGAGAATATTCTCCAGATAAAAATTTTAGAGGTATGAAATAAACCCAAAATAGTGGCACTCAAGTGTTTCCTAAACATCCCAAAAATTATCTCACTATTTTGTCACTCCCTAAATATCTCTCATCTAATTTTCTTTTGCTCTGAAAGCAAGCTTCTGGGTCGATTTAACTAAGGAAAAGGCATGACTATTTATAGCTAATGCGCCGTGTTATTTCCCTCCATTTTTCAACGAAGTTGGCACCAAATCCTAGTTGTTTCGCCACCCGCTTTTAATTCTGCTACAATTTGTTGCAGCCTTCAACCATCAACTGCAATGCTGGACCAAGAAGAAAACAAAAACAATGAGAGAGAAAAGAAAAGAGAGAAATAGGAAAAGAAAAAAACTAACCCCACATGGAGGGGGGAAAAGTCAACAATCTCCCCCTCCTGCCTCATGTACGAGTTCCATCATTCTTGCAGTCAGTTGGTAATATTCAAACTTTTCTCTCTGTAAAGACTTGGTTATCATATCATATCCATTTTCATCAGTATGGATCATCTCAAGTTGTAATAGCTTTATCTCTAATGCATTCTTTATCTAGTGATATCTCACATCAATGTGCTTGGATCTGGAATAAAAAGAAGAATTCTTACCAAGGTGAATTGCACTCTGACTATTACAAAACAATTGATATTTCTCTTGGTAGAAACCTAGTTCTTTTAAGAACTTCTTCATCCATAGCAACTCCTTACATGCTTCTATTGCTGTTATAAACTCTGATTCAATTGTTGACAGAGCAACACATTTCTATAATCTTGATTGCCATGACACAGCTCCCCCTGCAAATGTAATTAAGCAACCTGATGTAGACTTTCTTGAGTCAACATCGCCAGCCATATCTGCATATGTGTAGCCAACTAACATAGACTTTGTATTTCCAAAACATAAGCACATTTTGGAAGTACCACGAAGATACCTGAAAATCCATTTAACTGTAGACCAATGTTCCTTACCAGGATTTGAAAGGAACCCACTCACTACATCAACTGAGTAAGAAATATCTGGCCGTGTACATACCATGACATACATCAAACTTCCAACTGTTGAGACATATGGAACATTTTCCATTTCTTCATTCTCTTTATATGTAGAAGAACATTGTTTGGAACTTAATCTAAAGTGACTAGCAAAAGGACAACTAACCACTTTAGCCTTATCCATATTGAACTTTTAAAGTACTTTCTCAATGTACTTCTCTTGTGATAGCCACAGTTTCTTGGTGCTTCTATCCCTTGTTATCTTCATGCCAAGAATTTGCTTTGTTGGGCCCAAGTCTTTCACAGCAAAAGACTTACTCAACTGCTTTTTCAAGTTGTTGATTCTAGAAATATTCTGGCCAACAATCAACATATCATCCACATAGAACAATAGAATAATGAAATCATTATCAAAGAATTTCTGCACAAACACACAGTGATCTGAAGTAGTCTTCTTGTAGCCTTGCTCCCCCATAACCGACTCAAACCTCTTATACCACTACTTGAGTGCCTGCTTCAAACCATACAAGTTTTTCTTTAGGTTGCAAACATAGTCCTATTTTCCTTTTACTTCAAAAGGGTTGCTCTATGTATATTTTTTCTTCCAAGTCACCATATGGGAAGGCAGTTTTCACATCCACCTACTTAATCTCCAAGTCAAGACTTGCTGCTAATCCTAGGACTGTACAGATGGATGTCATTTTCACAGCCGGTGAAAAAATCTCATCAAAGCCAATACCTTTCTTTTGCCTGAAACCTTTGACAACTAATCTAGCTTTGAACTGTGGTTCTAAATTGGATTCTTCAGACTTGATTCTGAATACCCATTTATTTTTCAAAGCCCTTTTTTCTTTTGGCAACTTTACCAACTCAAAAGTCTTATTCTCATGCGAGGATCTCATTTCTTCTTGCATGGCGCCAATCCACTCATCGTTGTATTCATCATCTATAGCTTCTTCAAAGCTTTCTGGTTCTCTCCCGTCAATCAATAACACATACTCATTTTCAGGATATCTAGTAGAGTGTTAACGGACTCTATTAGATCTTCTTAAAATTTGAGAAATTGGTACATGAAAGAAATCTTATATTGAGTGGTCCAAATAAGATAATTTTCATTCTGTGTGAAAATATTAAAATGCTATTCCAATATAATTGCAATTGTACTTAATCCTTATTATACTCCTACAAACTAACTATAAATTGTTAAAATATTAAATTAAACTTATATTTGTCCAAAAGGAATTGCATCCTATGCATAAAAAATCTATAATACATAAACAACTTGAATCACATGTTCTTCAATTAATTTGTTTCTATAAAAAATTAAAGTTGTGCTTCAATTTTCAGGACATATATTTTTTCAGTTCATTTCTCATTTGCCAAACTGTAGCTCTGGACATAATTAAAAATATGAAAGTGGAAGCAATCATCGGCCCGCAAAACTCCATGGAAGCACCCTTTGTGATTGAGCTTGGCACCAAAGCTCAAGTACCCATCATCTCATATTCCGCAGCCAGCCCTTCCCCCACCTTGTTACGAAGTCCATATTTCTTCCAAGCAACTCAAAACGACTCATCCCAAGTCAGAGCCATCAGTGCCATAGTTGCAGCCTTTGGCTGGTGAGAGGTCGTCCCTGTATATGTTGACAACAACTGCGGCACCGGAATCATGCCATATCTCATTGATGCCTTGCAACAAGTGAATGCTCGGGTGCCTTACTGGAGTGTGATTCCCACCCTGGCTTTCGACAACCAAATCACTTTGGAGCTATACAAGTTCATGACCATGCAAACAAGGGTCTTAATGGTGCACATGTTGCCGGCTCTTGGTGCTCTACTTTTTGCAAAAGCGAAATAGATCAGGATGATGAGCCAAGGGTTTGTGTGGATTTTGACAAATGGGATTACCAATGTTTGGAGCCAGATTGATCGGTCTGATATGGAGTCGATGTAGGGTGTGATTGGTGTGAGGACTTATGTTCCTAAATTGGATAAACTCCACGAGTTCAAGCTTCGATGGCAGAGGAAATTCCAGCAGGATAACCCCAACGTCACCAAATTCGGACTAGACATCTTTGGCCTCTGGGCTTATAATGCTACATGGGGTTTGGCGACAGCCATCGAGAAACAAGGCAACATAATTAGTCTTAAATTCATCAACACAAACCTGTCAAACCATGCAACTATTAATCTTGAGAGGTTTGGGGTCCTTCAAAATGGTCCGGCACTTGTGGATGCCTTGTTGAACACCAAATTCAACGGCCTCACCTGCTGCTATGGATATTTGAACACACAAATACTATCATCTATATTTCAGATCATCAATGTAAACCCAGGTGGGGCAAGAAAGGTTGGGTTTTGGACACCGCAAAATGGGCTACTGCAGAGATTGAACTACAATAACAAAACCTCTTCCTACTCTACCTCCAAGGACAACCTTGGATGCATCATCTGGCCTAAGGATTTAACTTCTATTCTGAAGGGTTGGGAGCTTCTGAAAAATGGGAAGAAACTAAGAATCTTAGTACCAGTTAAGGAAGGTTTCAAAGAATTTATCACCATTATTGGTGGCAATGACACCAACCCCACTTTTGTCACTCGATACTGCATTGACATCTTTAACACTATGATCAACACATTGCCTTATTCCATCAACTATGAGTTCATTCTGTTTGCAAATGCTGACGGCTAGATGGCTGGAACTTACAATGATATGATCTGCCAAGTCTATCTTGGGGTAAAATTTATGTTCAAATTAGTCATTTATTTGTTGAATTTTAAATTTATTACTGACCATGAATTTTATCTAATAGACTTATGATGCAGTTGTCGGGGACACGATTATTGTTGCCAATAGGTCACGATTTGTGGACTTCACCTTGCCTTACATAGAGTCTTGCGTGACCATGGTGATGCCCATCATTGACCGGAGGTCAAAAAATGCCTGGGTTTTATTGAAGCCTTTGACGCTAGGACTTTGGGCCACAAGTTGTTGCTGCTTTGTCTTCATTGGTTTCGTGGTGTGGATATTGGAGCACCAGGGCAACCCTCAATTTCATGGACCTCTATCTCATCAAGTTGGAACTAGCTTGTGGTTCACCTTCTCCACCATGGTTTTCTCCCATAGTGAGCTAGCTAGCCCTACGCACACATTTTCCATATGCTTGTCATAATGGAATAGAACTTGCCTTTCATATTTTGGAATCTGCATGTATTCTCCGGGGAAAGGGTAATCAGCAATTTGGCTAGGACTGTTGTGGTGATATGGTGCTTTGTGGTCCTCATATTGACCTAAAGTTACACAGCTAGTTTGACTTCACTTCTTACCATGCAACAGCTACAACCAATAGTCACATATGTGAACCAACTCCTGAAGTCCTGTGCTTATATCGACTACCACTATGAGTCCTTCATCGATGGGATCTTAAAGAGTATGAAGTTTAGTCTAACACAGTTTCATGCTTTTAAATCTGTGGAAGACCTCAATGCACTCTTTAGCAATGGAAGCATTGTTGCAGCCTTTGATGAGATCCCTTACATGAAACTCTTCCTTGCAAAATACTACAATAAGTACACCATTTTGGAACCAACATTTAAGACAGATGGATTTGGATTTGTGAGTTCTGTTCATTATGTTATTCTCTTACTAGTTTGATGAATGTTTTTTTTATTTTTTAATGATTATAATTGTTTATAATGTTGAAGGTCTTCCGAAAAGGCTCTCTTCTTGTGTCAGACATTTCGAGTGCAATCTTGAATGTTATAGAGGATGGTAAGAAAATGAAAGGAATTAAGAATGATCGAATGAAAGGAATTGAGAATGATCGATCCATTAAAGAAGCTACCATGTGTAGATTCTAGCTTTTCAGTTTCCTTCAATAGCCTCAGCCTTGATGCTTTTGGGGTCTCTTCCTCATCACTGGAGTTGTTATTGTCTCCGCCCTCTTTATATCTATAGCAATGTTCACATTCAAGAATCGACAAATATTTTTCAATTCTAAAATTTCCATGGTTGACAAAGCTAGAGGTATCATAGAAAAGTTTAGTGAAGAAGATAAGAAATCACTAAAATTCAAGAAAAATAAGAAGGAGGATGGTCAATCTAAGACTATAGAGGATAACCCTAATGCTCTTGCTAGAGAAGAAGTTGGCCTACCAATAAACACCAATGGTGAGGCTATTAGACCACTGACAAACACCAACGACTAGACAAGCTTGTCTAGTTTTCCACAACAGAGCGTTTTAATCTTATAGGAGGAGTTAACATCTTCTCCAGAGCATCTAGATGGGCCACCTTTTTCTCCAAGTAAAATTCAATTGGCTGAGCAAACATAGAAATCAAGAAATTAGGCACATATATAGAATCTACCTATTTCTTGTTTTAGGGAGTTTATGAGTATTTTGTAGGAAAATAAGATTGGCATGGGTGACGGACGCGATGGATGTGTCTATGTCATATGATGCTATAGGTCCCATGGGACGGCACGGATGCAATCGTCATCCATTATGCTACAGGGTCCTATGTTGTAAGTCTAACTTCTTTAGAGATTTTTTTACTTTTTTGTTCACTTGTTTATATATATAGTTTTGTAAAATAATTTTTTGCTTCATATTACGAAATTAAGAAGTAAACAAATTACAAAAAAATAATGAATTTGATAAACTATTTAAGTTATGGGAAATTTTTCTTATAAAATCTAAAAAAAGTTCTTACTAGCTCAAAATTGTCACTAGATAAAAAAAGCACCAATATATATAGTCGACAAAGACTGGCACAGAGGATCCTTCAAATATTCTTATTGACCAAGTACATGTAACAAGATGAGTACTAATTATTTACTATCAGAAGCAAAGTAGTCAAATTTTAGGTGTGTTCAATTTTAGTAGCTACACATACACGGAGGGAGAACAATAAGTGATTTTGATGTGTTCTTTGGTTTCTGATTCAAAATTCTCTCAGGTTGGAATTGATCGATTCTTAATAACGAAGAGGGTTATTGACTCTTGCTCTAAGGCATTCTAGTGCTAGTATCTGCATAGAGGGGAGCTAGTACTTAAAGGTGAATGAACGTAGGGGTTGTGCTAGACCTGGGCTCTTGGGTGGGGCAGATGAAGCTTAGTTGCATTAACCTGGTCTTCTTAGACTTAAACTCCTCCTAATACCCAATTAGGCTTTAGCTTGTTAATCCATAATACCAACTTGAGATAAATGCGCAAGCCACACATGAGAGGTCCATTAGATGATAGACTAATAGGTTGATCATTAGGGACACAGAACATGTCAGTAACGGATACCTTGAATCACAAGGGCCTCACGTAACAGGGGGAATTTTCCTCCTGAGAGAAAGAGAGAGACAAGGTATGGTCTATCTCTACCATAACTTTCATTAAACTTTTGAGACATTACTAACTTAGGCATCAAAGGTCTTTCTAGTCACATAACTCTGGGACCCTTAAACATTGTCTTCCATTTCCAGTTTACGCATCTCTAATGATCATGGGCATCAGCTAGGCTTACCTAAATGATCAATTTTCTTAATTTTTTATAGTTTGGTCACTACAAACTGTTTAACCTCCTTAATAAAAACAAATTGAGCAAGCTAAATTAATCTAGATTAGCCTTTACCAAATTTTCAAAAACATAAGGGTAACAATCTAGCAAGTAACTCGGTAATAGTGTTAGTATCAGTACAGATGAGCTTATTAGGGAATAAGGATGTTGGCCAAGGTATCTATGAGTTTATACCTCACTACAATGTCCCCTTGTTACTTGCCTATCAGTACAGTAACTAAATTAAATACTTAATTCCAGAAATTAGTTTCAAAAATCAATGTAGAAACTAGTTCAGAACTCCTCGATTAATGCTTATTTGGACACCCCATCGTGCTGCATATTTTGCTTCATGTTTTAATTAAAATTTCCAACAAACTTTTAGAGCTAAAATAACTATTTTCAGAAATTTAGAGAAGCTCATTTTAGATCTCATAAGCTTATGCTCATCATATATACCATATTTGCTTCATTTAGCTTGCCATGCTTCAAGCATGTTTCCATAGGAGATATTGAATCAGAATTTAACAAAGAAGCATTTTAGTATCCCTTACCATATAAGTTATATATGATTTTAGGAATATGTAAATCAACACATTCAAGCAAGGTGGCCAAGAAACATGCTTTCAGTCAAAAAATTTTAGAAATATATATAGGGCTTGAAATCTTAATCTGATGAATCCAATATAAACTAAACATGCACAAGGACATATAACAAAGATATTAAGCTCAAAGATCTAATACAAATTATACCATGAATTCTATAATAGATTTGATAAAATAAATTACAATCCAAAATTTTAGATAGACTTGTCTTCATTCCATGATTTTACGGTTATTGATTCCATGAAATTTTAGATAGAATTTGTCTTTATTCCATGAATTTTAGCCATTTATGGTACCTAAATAATGGAAGAGACTAAGAGATCATACCTAAACACCAATGCCTGACAACTTAACAGGGCCATCAATATATACTTTGCTGGTTTTGGATGTCCATAAGTGTTGCTACTGACAACAGGAAGTAGTTTGACAATGCTGTATTTGAAGAATTCACATAAAAATGGGGTATCAAGAAATACCTTGTTCAATGTATCACCCATAGTTGAACAGTCATGTAGAGGTCACCAACGGTACCATCAAAGATGGCTTTGTTATAGGCCTCTAGCCAGTGGACCTTCAACGGTTAGGTAAAACTTGTTAAACAAGTTAAAATCCTTAGTTTAATGCCTCAATTAGTTTGAATTAGCAAGTCACGCAAGTATATTAAGGGTTGGACGATTCCTAGATCAATTTTGCACCTAAGTGTCACCAGGGGCAAAATGGTCATTTTGTATTTTAAGGTGGTAGGTTTGGTATTTAAGGTCATAAGTGGTTCTTTTGGACCTAAGTGGCAAGAAACCAAAGCGTTGACTAGATGGCCAAGTCTTATGGCACTATTTGAGCGTGAGGTTCTTTTAGCAAAACAAAAGAAGTTGAAGGGCTAAAGTGAAGATGGCTTTTTAAGCCAATTTGGGACATTTGGGAAACATTATTCATCTTCCTTAACCTTCAAACCCGTAGCTCCCTTTTCCTTTTCAAATTCCATGGTCAAAGCTCACCCAAATTATCAATTATTGCTGGAAATCAAAGTCTCATGAGGTACCCATGCAAGAAAGAACTTGTTTTTACAAGGTTTTGGTGTGGTGGGCTTTGGATGGCATTGATAGCCGAAGGACTATCACCTCTCCTAGAACGTACCTCCTATCAAAAGCATGCTCGGGAAGCCTGGCACCATCCGAGAGAGGCACTAGTACTGACCTCGGACTAGGCGAATTCCAGTGCCTCGAACTCGGGATCTAGCCTAGTACCCCAGAGAGCTCCAAAAGGTGCAGACAGCCCCCTCGGAGGATTAAACGGACCGCCTTCGGGGTAGAAGAATCAGCTACCGTAAGCAAGAGAGGATTTCCCGAAGGCGGAAACTACGAGCTAGGCAGCGCCCCGAACTGCGAGCATAACTCCCGAAGAAGGGTGTTCGTCCCAGAGAACGACCTCGCCCAAAGGACATCGGGAGTACGGCAGGAGCATTTAAGGAGCCTTTGACACATCGCCCACAAACGCACCATGTCCCCTCAAACGGCACTTTGACACGTCGACGCCGCCCAGGCCTTGTCACAACCTGTCTCGGACCAAGGCTCGAGGGAGCCTACAAACAGCTACTTGTCCCCTGTGTCCAAAAGTAAACAGCAGATCTGACCGAACACGTGTCACGATCTGAACGGGCCAGACACTTCTATAAATACCAAAGAGCAGCCCCTTGCAAACGGTTGGTCAGTCAGTTGAGAGAATACGAGCAGGCAAGGCCACTAAACTCCTGAGTGCTCTCTTTCCTTCACCTCTCAGAAAACTAACTTGGGCGTCGGAGGCTCCTCCCTGGAAAAACATCCCGGGGACCTCCTAACCTTTCCTTTTGGGCTTTCAGGCACCACTCCCTGGGAAACCTCAACTTCGGGCGTTCCCCTCCTCAGGAAGTCCCTCCAGACACCACCATGTCCTCCAACGAAGACGTCTCCGGACATCATTTGGCACCGTCTGTGGGAACCCACCCTCAGGTTGCCGTCGTTGAGACTCAGCGTTCTAAGGACAAAGGACTCCCGAAGTCCCCGTCCGCGCCTGAAGTCCAACCGGCCGCTGAGCAAACATTTCCAGGGACTTCCACGCCCGAGGAGGAACTTCCTCTGGTCATAACCATGAGCTTCCTCCGTGACTTCCAACGCTCTGTTGTGGCTGAGATGACACAACAGATAGACAGAAGATGACCACAACAAGCTCAAACCCAAAGGTCTCCTTCACCGGTACGCCCTCGGGAAAAGAGCCCCAAAGCAGTCCGCCGCAGTTCGGGGAGTGAAGACCCACGTGAGGAGTCTTCAACAGAAAATATGCCCCTCGGGGCACGCCTTCCAGGGCAAACGGGGCCCAACCAACCCAAAATTCGACGCCGAAGGAGCCCTTTGCCCGAGACAAGGTCACCCTCTCCCCGACGACGAAGCCATTCTCCGAAGAGGCGTCGTCAATCTCCTCCACCCGAGGAAGAACCTAGCGCCGCCGCCCTCATGGAGAAAATATTGGCAAGGCTGGACCAAGTCGAGAGGCAGGTGGCTCGCAAGCCAGTTTGGGCCAGACTGTCTGAGTCTTTTTGTGGGGATCAGTCTCCTTTCACCCGAGCTGTGGTCGAGGCAGCTATGCCAGGCGACTTCAGGGTACCTCGGCTAGAGACGTACGATGGTCGGACCGACCCACAGGCCCACCTGACGAAGTACAGACGCAGCATGATGATGCACGGTGCGGACGACGCCACCTTGTGCAAGTGCTTCGAGGTCACCCTCTCTGGGCCAGCAACCACGTGGTACAACTCCTTGGCTCTAGGAATCATCGGGAAATTCCAGGAGTTATCAACAGCCTTCACCCAACAGTTCATCGGGAGTCGCCCGACGGCGAAGATGCCCGTTCAAATGTTCGACATAGCGCAAAGAAGCGGAGAAACTATACGCGACTATGTCGAGAGGTTCAACAGAGAGGCTTTAAGTGTTCCAGACTTTCGGCCCGAAATACGCATCCTCGCCATGACAAGGGGCCTTCGGAGGGATTCCCAACTCTTCTACGAATTCTCCAAGGACCCTCCAGACACACTGGGCGAATTCTACCGACGGGCCGAACAGCACATGACGGCCGAAGAACTAAGAATGGGCGGACCCAGGCCCGAGCACACCCGTGGCGAGGGGTCCAGCCAGCAGGCACGCTATCCGACCGACCAGCCACCCCGACCCCGGAGAATGCGAGGAAGGAAACCCCGAACTTCACAGCGCTGAACACCACGAGGACCAACATCCTCATGACTCTGGAGAGGCAGGGAACACAAGTTCAGAGGCCAAGGGCCATGACCGCTGAAAATAGAAAAAACATGAAGAAGTTCTGCCAATTTCATCGCGATCATGGCCACGACACTGAGGATTGCTTCCAGCTGAAGAAGTATATTGAATCGCTGATAAAACAAGGCCAACTTCGGCGGTACCTACGGTTGCCTTCCCCGAAGGGGAGGAAAGAGGAGGAAGGAAAGGTAGAAGATGAGGACTACGACTCCGACAGGCGGAGAAACCGAAGTCCGAAGAGGCGCCCTCCACCCCCTGCGGGAGTCATACAAACAATCACGACGGGGCTCCCATCCTCGGAAAGAAAAAGGAAGGCCAGGGAAATAGCTGTCATGGACTATCAAAGTCCGGCGAAGAAGCTATCCCGAAAAGATGGTTCCACAGTCGTCTTCCCTCACGACGACCCACTCCTGATCATGGCAAGAATTGGAAACTGGGATGTCCTGAATGGCAAGGGTATGTAAAAGGGTATTACTTGATGACGGATCAAACGCTGACGTCCTATTTTCACAACTGCTGCCGAGCTTGGGCATATCCATCAGTGATCTCAGGCCTGTCACTTCACCGACCTTCGGAGTAGGACCGTCCGAGTTACCCGTCCTCGGATGGATCGACCTTCCCTTAATGATGAAAGGAACCTCGGTCAAAGGACCAGCTGAGTTGTTTGCCTCGACAATGGCGAGGTTCATCGTCATGGATGTCCCCTCATCATACAACGCCATCCTTGGAAGGCAGACGCAGGGAAATCTGCACATTCGCCCTGACGTGAGATATTTGACTGTCACTTTCGCCACCAAGGAAGGAGACGCAGAAATCTTCATAGATCAGGGCGAAGTAAGAAAGGTGTTCGTCAAAGCCCGAAAAGCCCCAGCAAACAATTCCACACAAGCTGTAGAAGCAGGGGCTTCAAAGTCAAAAAATGGCGAGAAAGAAGATTCTGGCAAGGTAGAAATGGAAGAAGTGGAACTTATCCCAGGACGAAGTACCCGAATAGGGAAAAACTTGTCCGAAGGAGATAAGAAAAAACTTGTATCCTTTCTGGTAATGAATAAAGACCTGTTCACCTACTCGCCGAAAGACATGCCGGGGGTAAATCCGCGCGTAATACAACATAGCCTCAAAGTAAGTCCGGAAGCAAAGCCTGTCCGGCAAAAGAAACGAGGCATCTCAGCCCATAAAAATGACTTCGTCAAAACCGAAGTCCAACGTTTATTGGAGGCAGATGTAATCAGGGAGGTCAAGTACCCCGAATGGCTAAGCAATGTGGTGATCGCCACAAAAGAAGGAAGCAACAAACTTCGGATGTGCATCGACTTCAGAAACCTGAACAATGCTTGCCCAAAAGATTCATATCCTCTCCCGCCAATAGATCAACTGGTAGATTCAACTGCCGAATACGGGCTCCTAAGTTTCCTAGACGCCTTCAGCGGCTACCATCAAATAAAGATGGACCCCGAAGACGAAGAAAAAACAGCCTTCATCACCGAGGGGGGGACGTACTGTTACACCAGGATGCCCTTCGGGCTCAAAAACGCAGGAGCCACCTACCAGAGGTTGATGAGCAAGGTCTTTAACGACCAAATAGGGAGGAACATGGAAGTCTACGTAGATGACATGATAGTCAAAAGCAAGCTGCCTGTTGACCATGTCACAGACCTAAGGGAGACTTTTCACCAGCTCAGAACCTTCGGAATTCGCCTTAACCCCGAGAAGTGCACCTTCGGGGTAACTTCGGGAAAGTTCCTTGGGTACGGGTTATCAGAAAGAGGCATTGATGCTAACCCAGAAAAAATTAAGGCTCTGTTGGAATTTCGAACTCCTGCCACAATAAAAGATGTGCAGAGACTTGCTGGAAGAATAACCTCCCTCAGCAGATTTATTTCCAGATATGGAGACCGGTGTCGAGCATTCTTCAAAGTCCTCACTAAGGCAGCAAAAAGGGAGGATGACCTCGGGAGTGATGATCGTCCTTGGAATGAGGACTGCCAAAAAGCTTGGGAAGAACTCAAAATCTACTTGGCTCGCCTGCCCACTTTGCGACAGCCCTGTGAAAGAGAACCTCTTGTGTTGTACCTCACCGTCACAGAAAAAGCAGTAAGCTCAGTCCTTGTGAAAGAGGAAGGGCCGAAGCAGTGGCCAGTCTACAATGTGACCAAGTCCCTGCACGGCGCCGAAATCAGGTATCCTTTATTACAGAAAGCTATATATGCCTTGGTCCTGGCAGGAAGAAGGCTGCGACCATATTTTCAGGCTCACCCCATCATCGTCCGAAGTATCCTACCCCTTCGGGACGTCATGAAGAAGGTTGACCATTCGGTAAGGCTCTCCAAATGGTGTATAGAGCTTGGCGAACACGACATCACCTACGAACCTCAGAAAGCCATAAAAGCTCAAGCCTTGGCAGATTTCATTGCCGAGGTCCCCATTACCGAGGACAGCCACCCAAGTCCCGATGAAAATGAGCCAGAATGGGCTTTGTACGTTGATGGTGCCTCGGGCGCCGAGCACCAAGGAGCAGGGGTGAGCATCAGAGGCCCCGAAGGCCTGGAAGTAATGAAGGCCATTAAGTTCAGCTTCAATGTCACTAACAATGTGGCTGAATATGAAGCCCTCATAGCGGGCTTGCGCCTGGCCAGAAAAATTGGTGTCAGAAACTTGAAAGCCCATAGCGATTCCCAGCTAGTAGTTCGGCAAACAGCAGGGGACTACGGGGCGAAGGATCCAACACTGGCAAAATACCATGAATTAGTAACGAAGCTTATTCGAGAATTCGACACCGTGCGAATCGAGAGCGTGCCTCGCAGACATAACGCTGAGGCAGATGAATTGGCAAAATCAAAAGCATATACTGAGGTGCTAAGCCAGCCGAGCATTACAGTGCTGAGCATAATGACTTCGGGAAGAAGCTGGAAAGACCCAATAAAAACATATCTCGAAACCAATACGCTCCCCGAAGACCCCAATGAAGCAGCAAAAGTGCGGAGACGCTCCGGTCGTTTCTTTCTGATTGGAGAAGAGCTATATCGGCAGGGATATGCAAATCCGCTACAGAGGTGTGTTGGCGAAGAGGATATTGAAATAATCCTCCAAGAAGTTCACGAAGGCGCTTGTGGTTCGCACATCGGAACCGACGCCCTGGCAGCGGTGATACTTCGCCAAGGATACTTTTGGCCTACCCTGAGGAAAGACGCCAGGCGGTTCGTCCAGAAATGTGGTAATTGCCAAAGACATGCAAAAATCCAGAGAACACCCTCGGAGCTGGTGACTTCGGCAAACTATCCCTGGCCCTTCGCAGTTTGGGGCATAGACCTTATCGGGCCGCTCCCGACAGCGCCTGGGGGCGTGAAGTTCTGCGTAGTCGCAGTAGACTATTTCTCTAAATGGGTCGAGGCAGAACCTTTGACGACTATCTCGGCAAGAGAAGTGCACAAGTTCGTATGGAAAAACATAGTATGCAGATTCGGTATACCGAGGGTGCTAGTGGCTGATAACGGATCCCAGTTCATAGACAAAGGGTTCCAAGAGTTTATCAGCAACCTCGGAACAAAGATGCACTTCGCCCCGGTAGCTCACCCCCAAAGCAATGGGCAGGTGGAAGTATCTAACAGGACCATAAAAGATGGTCTGAAAAAGAGACTGGGGGAGGCAAAAGGGAAATGGCCAGGAGAACTCCAAAGCGTGCTATGGAGCTACCGAACAACGCCCCGAAGAGCTACAGGGGAAACTCCTTTCTCGCTCATCTTCGGTACGGAGGCCTTGATCCCAATAGAGGTAGTGCGACCATCAATACGAGTGCAGGTATTTGATGAAAGTGGAAATGACCTCGGCTTAAGAACCAAGCTCGACCTCGTCGGCGAACATAGAGAAATAGCGGAACTAAGAAGGAAAGCTTTCCAGCAAAGAGTGGCCGCCGCTATAAACTTGCGAGCTAGGCCAAAAGGAATAAAAAAGGGTGACCTCGTTCTCCGAAAGGCGGAATTCGCACCCCGGAGGCCGTCACACGGCGTACTTCGCGCGAATTGGGAGGGACCTTATCTGGTTCTTGCCGAAGTACGAAGAGGGGTGTACAAGCTCGGTGACGCCGAAGGCGTGGAATTAAAAAACACTTGGCATTCAGATGCCTTGAAAAAGTTCTATGCTTAGAATCTTGACGAAAGGGTTTACATTGTACAAAGTTAGAAAAATTTTCTAGCTACACGGGCTTCTGAAAGAAAGATTCTTGAACAAAAGAAATACTAAAATTCCGCGAAGATGGTCGCCAGAATAAGCATGGGTGTGATTTCCTGAAGTCCCTCGAGCGAGCATGTTCGGGACAACAGGAAATGTAAAACCTTGCGAGAATTTCTAAATACAAAGGCTTACAGAGAACCGATCTAATCTTCCGAAGTCTCTTGAGCAAACACGTTCGGGGCAAAAAGGAATGAACAATCTCACAAAAAAAGACTTAGCCAAAATTTCTTACAGGAAAGAAAAAAGTCTTTATTGACAGACAAGATCGGCTTACAAAGAAGAAGGGAAAGAAAGAGTACAAGGAAAGAGAAAAAGAAGGCAGAAGGGGCCTGAGAAAAATTAGGGATTCTCGGCGTCCCGAGAGCCACTAGCCCCTGCATCCTTTTCCGCCACCACCCGCGCCGGAAGAGTCTGAGGCAGGTTCAAGTGCTCGAGCTTGGACCAAGTCCACCGAGGTCCCTCAGGAATATTCAGGGCCTCCAGGAAAGAAAGGTCGAGATCTGGAAACTTCAGAAGAACTTGATGACGAACGAGACAAAACCCGTCTTGAAAACCAACTTTGGTCATCTCGTCGGATTTCCTCTTCTCGACACCAAGATCATTAAGCTCCTTCTCCAGGTCTTCAACCTTTTTCCTTAATGCCTTCACCTTCTTTTTTCTCGACTCATCCTTCCCCTTCTTCGAAGAATCGACCTCGGCTTGAAGTGCGGTTTTCTCGGCCTCCGCCTTCGCCAGAAGAGCCGCAGAATCTGACTTCTCCTTTTGAAGTGCCTCATTAACCGAAGTCAGCTCCGCCACTTTTCCGCCGAGGTCGGAAATCTTCTGGGAGGAGTCCTTTATAAGTTCTTCTTTTTCCTTCGCAAACTCCTCCCGAAGGGCAGCAATCTCTGACGCCGAAGTCTGGGCCAGCTGAGTGTTTCAAGCAAGCAGGTCCGCGCACTGGGTCTGGTATTGTTCTATAGTCTTTGAAGCGGCGGCCCGGTACATCCCCTGCCTCGCCACCCGAACTCTGAGGAATCCGGCATATCCCAGCAGCTGCAGAAAAATAGAGCCAAGAATAAGACAAGGCAAAAAAGGAAAGGTAAATGCTTAGAAGAAATCAAAGACAAAAAAGGGGCAAGGAGAGAAACACACCTGGGCGGCGTGCTCGGAAAGCTTCGCAGCGAGGGAGTCATCATCCGGATGAGCCCCCGCAAGGGCCCTGAAAGAAGCTTCAGTCAGGACCCCCTTTGCAATCTCCTTGGCCATGAGCGGGCAGTCCTCGGAGTACATGTCCATGTCCTCCGTAAAGGACCAAAACGGCTCCTTCGGAATCTTCCCCTTCGGGATATGGGCGTCCCGAAGGGCCCGCTTCCGGGCATGCTCGGCAACCCAATCCGGAGGAAGAATCTCCTCTGCACGACAAAAGCAGAAAAATTGTCAAACACAAGTAGCTGCCAAAAAATTCAGAAACTAAGTGTCTAAGGCATCAAACCTGGTGGCACTTCGGCAACGTCGTCGCCAGAATCCAGGGCCCCCTCAGAAGAAATCTCCTTCCCTTTCCTCTTGCGGCGATCTTCGGCAGAAGGGGCTTCCACCAAAGCGTCCAGAAGAGCCGCCGAATTAGGGCTTGAAGGACCAACATCTGCACCGACCTCGGTCGAAGGCGCAGCAACGGTTACCTCGGGCTCCTCACCCACCTCCTCGGAAATCTCCGGCATAGGAGGAGGCACGGTCTTCTTCGATCGTTTGGCCGCCGGAGGCCCCCCGCCAGTCGCCTTCCGTCTTCGGGAGGCAGCCTTCTTTGTTTGTTCGCCTTTCTCGGCCTGCCCGACGAAAAGCGATCGGTAATAGGCAGCAGTATCGTCGCCCATCTCTGAAAAAGAGAGAAAACATCAGCGTAAGTCCAAGATGAAATTAAAACAAGGGGACCAGGAGATGACTTACTTTCGAAAAAATCCGCATAAGTAATGTCCTTCTGAAGAAGTTTTACCAGCCAGGAGTCCTTCCCAGCAATGGCAGGAGCCGGCATCTCGAGGTCCATTTCGTGCTCCTTTACCACCTTCAACTCCCGAAGTACTTCTTCGGTCATCAACTTCCAGTTAATTGGAAAGGGGTAAAGGGGGCGCGGTGGGACCTCGGAATCCCAGTCAGAGACTGCTCGGATGCGCTTGTCAAAGTCCGCAAAAATGGGTGTTAACTCGGGAGTTAACAGCATCTTCGGGTCAACGACATCCATCACGAGCTTTCCCTGAGCCCACTTCGTCGGGACGTGCGACCAGGCCTCCTCCTTCTTCATAAAAAAGAATTTCTGTTGCCACCCTCGCCAGCTGTCTTTGTTGGCAAAGGTGAACTTGTATTTTTTGCTCCCTGACCCCCGAGGTAGCATGAAATAGAAGCCACCCTTTGGGACCACGAAGAGCTTGTAGTACTGCAGAAAAATGACAAAGTGTGGCTCTATACCGAAGACACCACACATACAAAGAAAAGCATTGAAATAGCAGTACGAGTTCGGCGGAAGTTGGTTTACGGCAATGCGATGGAAATCGCAGAAATCGCAAACCATCTTCGGCGGAGGATACCGAAGTCCGGCCTTCAGTTGGGCACGGAAAACAGTAACCTCGTCACTACGGTTTGAAAAGCTATATTGGTCCGAACGAGGCAACCTCGTAGTGACGTAGGAAGGAAGGAAGAACTTCTTTTTCCATTTTTTAAGTTTTGCAGAAGTGGTGCAGCAGGGGTGAGAAAGAAGGGGTTCCCAGCTTTCGGGAATAGGCATGACTGGCAAAAAACCGAGTTCGGAAAAAGGCAAAAAGCTATTTCGAAGAAAAAATTTGGAAAAACAGAAGAAACTGGAAGCTAAAACCCACCAAACGTTTTGCCAAAATCTGGATTTGAGGACGCCGTCGTGAAATGGTGGCCGAAAAACCACTCTGTCAAGAAGCACCACCGTGAGAGAGCAGGAAAAACACTGCAGCAGTTGAGAGACAGAAGAGAGCAAAAGCAAAAGCAAAAGGGGGTTATGAAGGACTAAGGGTATATATAGGCCGAGGAAGGGTAGGCGAATCGACGTCATAAGTGCTGGGCGAAGGCGAATCGTCGCCATAATTACCCATTTTGCATAAAAAGACACGCCCGCTGTAACCGACGTAACCCTCTCCAATGACGGCGTGCCACGTGTCAGCAATCACGCCAAATAGGGAACACGCTTTCTGACGAATAGCGCGCCGCCCCAGACTGACACGCCTGGGCACAAGACGAGACGTTTCAGTGACCTACAAAGCTTACAGACAATAGGCTACCTCGGAGACACCAAGGGACAGTCTGTGCTACGTCTACAGACAAAAGGTGTATCTTCGGCGCAGCTACCATGCATAAAGCCCCGAAGGGTACCCTCCGAAAGCTGACAAAAGCCAAAGTCCCTACTTCGGCTTCTAGGGGGGGCATGTGATAGCCGAAGGACTATCGCCTCTCCTAGAACGTACCTCCTATCAAAAGCATGCTCGGGAAGCCTGGCACCATCCGAGAGAGGCACTAGTACTGACCTCGGACTAGGCGAATTCCAGTGCCTCGAACTCGGGATCTAGCCTAGTACCCCAGAGAGCTCCAAAAGGTGCAGACAGCCCCCTCGGAGGATTAAACGGACCGCCTTCGGGGTAGAAGAATCAGCTACCGCAAGCAAGAGAGGATTTCCCGAAGGCGGAAACTGCGAGCTAGGCAGCGCCCCGAACTGCGAGCATAACTCCCGAAGAAGGGTGTTCGTCCCAGAGAACGACCTCACCCAAAGGACATCGGGAGTACGGCAGGAGCATTTAAGGAGCCTCTGACACATCGCCCACAAACGCACCATGTCACCTCAAACGGCGCTCTGACACGCCGACGCCGCCCAGGCCTTGTCACAACCTGTCTCGGACCAAGGCTCGAGGGAGCCTACAAACAGCTACTTGTCCCCTGTGTCCAAAAGTACACAGCAGATCTAACCGAACACGTGTCACGATCTGAACGGGCCAGACACTTCTATAAATACCAAAGAGCAGCCCCTTGCAAATGGTTGGTCAGTCAGTTGAGAGAATACGAGCAGGCAAGGCCACTAAACCCCTGAGTGCTCTATTTCCTTCACCTCTCAGAGAACTAACTTGGGCGTCGGAGGCTCCTTCCCGGAAAAAAATCCCGAGGACCTCCTAACCTTTCATTTTGGGCTTTTCAGGCACCACTCCCTGGGAAACCTCAACTTCGGGCGTTCCCCTCCTCAGGAAGTCCCTCCAGACACCACCATGTCCTCCAGCGAAGACGTCTCCGGACATCAGGCATTTTCATGCTTGGGAGCTTAGGTAACATTTTGCTCTTTTTGTTCTTGAGTTGTTCTAGGCTTCTTGAGATTTTTTAAAGCTCGGGTCTAGGTTGGTCAAGCTTAATTTTGGGCCTTGAATGTTGGATTTTGCTTGGAACCATAAGAACACTTTAATGAAAACTTTGTTGCTTGTGGATGCTTGATTCTTGCTTGTTTTTCTTAGTTAAGGTAAGCAGATTTAGTGTTTCACATGTTTTATTAATGGAATCATGTTAATTATGGCCTTGGGAATGAGTATTGGAAAGCCTAGGATGGTTAGAACTAAGGTAGGATGCCATAGTGCATGAACAACATGAAGAACACATTTCCAGGTAGTGCGTACGAACCATAGAATGGTGCATTCGCATCACACCAGAAGTAGGCAAAAAATCCTGATATGCGAACACACCATAGGATGATGCATTTGCACAAATTCTAGTAAGCAAGGAGAAATAAGGTGCATACACACCAAGGGTATGGTGTGTTCGCATCATAACCTGCAAAGCAAGTAGTGCACAATGTGACCTTGGGTGACCTTGGGGTGCTTTGGTGCCTTAGTTAAGGCTTGTACTTGTTCCTAAGGTAGTTTTAATGCATTAATAGTGAGTAACCAAGTAGTTTAAGCAAGGAGAATGGTGAACTACAATTGGTAAACTAGAAATGTGGCCTAGCTAACTAAAAGTAGTGCATGTTCACTAAGGCACGGTTATTGTGGACAATTTATGACATAACCTGCTATTGTTAGGAAAGATAACTTGGATTAGTATTTCATTGACCCTAGATTGGTTTAAGAGCTGTAAGAACTACAAAAATTTAATGAAAAACACCTAAGGGCCAAGGAAGGCACTATGAGGCTAATCAAGGCACATAAATGCCTTTGAGCGCAATGTGGGCTCTAAGGCCCATAAGAGGCCTAGAACGGATAATGTGGGAGCTTCGCTTGGCTTTGGAAGTTGCTTAACACCCAAGTAAGTACAAGCTACCTTAAGGAATCAAGAGGAATATCAAGAGCTCTAAGTAAGAAAGTCACTTAGAACTCAAGCTCAGTTACTAGAGCACTTTGAGGGGCCTTGGAGGCACAAGGTAGTTAGGCTACCTTAGTGCATTCAAGACCATAATATATGCTAGAAAATACAAGCACTTAGAGCAATCATGGTTCCTAGTAATGGCCAACTCATTGAGGTGTAGTAATTGCCAAGCCTAGTATCATTCAAGGTTCACCAAGGAAGGTAGAGGCTTAGTAACACTTAGTCACCTAGATGGGTCCTGGACCTGAGGGACTAAAGCAAGAGCCTAGTACACCAAGGGGTATAGGTTTAGTGTGCCTAGTTACCTAGCTGTGTTTCATGCCCTGAAGAATTAGTGTGGGAACCTAGTACGCCTAAACGAGATTGGCAATATGCTAGTCAAGGTTCACCATAGGAAAGGTGAAAGGTTAGTAACACCTAGTGAGCTAGTCGGCATCCAGTTTTGAGGTATTATTCTTGTACACAGTATGCAAAGGGAAAGATATTTAGTGAGCTTAGCTCACTAGGACGTCAACAAGCCAATGCTTGCTAGTAGCAAGTTAAAGGCCAAAACTCGTTAGGCATGGGGTGATGACCATGCGAGAACTAGGAAGAGGAGGAGTCCTAAGGGACTCTAATATATGCACATAGGTTAGGCCTCAAACTGCGTAGTGCGCACTATAGATTTCATATATTATATATATGAGTGTCTTTAGGCTTTTGTTTGCAAGTTTTATTTCTCTTTACAGGTATCCAAATCCCTTATTGGGAATCTTCAAATTCTTGCTCTCTTTAGTATTGTTGTACAGATTGTATTTGTAAGAAGCCGACAACCACTGATGGTTGTTGTGCTAATGCATTCATGTAGGTAACCACCTAGTGAATCATTTATTGATTCTAGTTTTGCTGGTTAAGCTGTTTGTGCTAACTATAGTTATCTTGCAGCCTTACAGAGGCTAGTGGCACAAGGATGGACATAGTGGACCATGAATCTCATCAGTTGTCTTTTAGTATACACATGTATTCTACTTTGGCCTCCAATGGGTATGGGTTGAGTAGTATTTTAGTTGTTCTAGGCATGTGCATAGTCATTACTTATGTAATGATGCACGTACATGGTTATTACTTGTAATAAATACACTTATGTTTTGTGCTTTGACTTGTGGTTTGTTTATGTATTGTAAGAGCTGTAGTAATTTTTTTGATTCATTTTTTGAAATTAAAATTCAAGTTATAGCAAGTACATGGATAATGCATATTAGGTTAGTGAATAGATGAATGAAAGATTTTAAAATGAGACAAGTAATTATCTAGCCAACTACAACTAGCATGGGACTCTAGTTTCATAGTCTTCCTTGGATGGCCCCATTTGGAGTAGGGATGCTACAGGTGGTATCAAAGTAAGGCTCTAGACTCGATTAAGAGTCATTGAAGGCTTAGGTGACTGAGATCAGGATGTTGTCCTTGTGCTAGGATAGCTAGCGCTAACTAGTAGTTTGTAGGTTCTATGTGCACTATCTAGCTTTGGTTGTTGGTTATGATGGTAGAACTAGGTCAGGTGCAGTTTCGGACGCTGGCGGTTCCAGAGTGAATCCTAGTTGTCTTGTTGTGGCAACATTAGGGCAAGTAGTTTGACTTGCTCCAAGGTAGTGGCAACACCTTTGATAGCCGAAGGACTATCGCCTCTTTCACCCCGTGCCTCCTACCGGAAACAAGGTAACCGGAGAGCTTAAGGTCACCCGAAGGAGGCACTATCACTGACCTTGGAAGGAGCAAAGTCAAGACGTGTCGAACTCGGGACTTCGGCTAATACTTCATGAACTCCAAAAACGTTACCAGCTCCTTCGGGGGACCAAACAGATCGCCTTCGGCACAGAGGTCTAGCCCTTACAAGCAAGAGAAAATCCTCTGAAGGGAGAACCACCGAACTAAAGGACTCCCCGAACTACGAGCATAACTCCCGAAGAAGGGCGTCCATACCAAAGGACGACATCGCCCAGAGGACCTCGGGAGTACGACATGAGCATTTAAGGAGCCTCTGACATGTCGCCCACAGGCATTACATGCCGCCCCAAACGGCGGTCTGACACGCCGATGCCGTCCAGGTCTTGTCACGACCTGTCTCGGTTCAAGGCTCAAGGAGCCTACCACCGGCTACTTGTCCCCTACGCCCAGAAACTCAGAAAACATCCGACCGAACACGTGTCGTCATCTTAACGGGCTGGGCACTCCTATAAATACTAGGGAACAGACCCTGGCAAGGGGTTCGACTCCTCCTCATTGAGAAGACACAAACAGGCAAGGCCACTAAAACCTTTAGTGCTCCCCCTTCACCTTCTCAAGACACTGACTTGGGCGTCGGAGGCTCCTCCCCGGAAAAACACTCCGGGGACCTCCTAACCCTCTCTTCTGAGCTTTTCAGGCACGCTCCTCTGGGAAATCTGGGATCCAGGCATTCTCCCTCTCAGGAAGTCCCTCCAGAAGTCACAATGTCACTTAACGAGGATGTCTCGGGGCATCATTTGGCGCCGTCTGTGGGAAAGCACTCTGAGGTCGCTGTTGTTGAAACTCGGCGTTCAAAGGACAAGGGACTCCCGAAGTCCCCGTTCGCGCTTGAAGCTCAACCGGCCACTGAGCAAACCCTTCCAGGGACTTCCACGCCGGAGGAAGAGCGTCCTCTGGTCATAATCATGAGTTCCCTGCGTGACTTTCAACATTCTGTTGTGGCTGAAATGACACAGCAGATAGACCGAAGGTGGCTGCAACAGACTCAGGTCCAAAGGCCTCCCTTGCCAGCACGCCCTCGAGAGAGAAGCCCGAAACCAACCCACCGTAGTTCGGGAAGCGGAGATTCGTGTGAGGAGTCGTCAACGGAAAATATGCCCCTCGGGGCACGACTTACAGAACGAGCTAAGTCCAGGCAACCCGAAGTCCCACATCGAAGGAGCTCGTCGCCTGAGGCGAGGTCCTTGTCCTCCCAACGCCGAACTAGCTCCCCGAAGAGACGCTGACAATCTCCCTTCCCAGAGGAAGAACCTAGTGCCACGAACCTTATGGAGAGGATACTAGCAAGACTAGACAGGGTAGAAAAACAGGTAGCCCGCAAGCCTGTCTGGGCCAGGCTGTCTGAAACCTTTTGTGGGGATGAGTCCCCGTTCACTCAAGCCATAGTTGAGGCTGCCATGCCTGGCGGCTTCAGAGTACCTCGGCTCGAAACTTATCATGGTCGTACTGATCCACAGGCCCATCTGACTAAGTACAGAAGCTGCATGATGATGCACGGTGCCGACGACGCTACCTTGTGCAAATGTTTTGAGGTCACCCTCACAGGACCAACAACTGCGTGGTATAATTCATTAGCTCCAGGAACCATCACAGAATTCCAGGAGTTATCCATGGCCTTCACGCAGCAATTTATTGGAAGTCGGCCAACGGCAAAGATGCCTGTCCAAATGTTCGACATAGCGCAAAGAAATGGAGAAACCCTCTGCAACTATGTCGAGAGGTTCAACAGAGAAACCTTGAGTGTCCCAGACTTTCGGCCCGAAATACGCATTCTCGCCATGATGCGGGGCCTTCAGAGAGACTCACAGCTGTTTTACGAGTTCTCCAAAGACCCCCCGGACACGCTTGGCAAATTTTACCGAAAGGCCGAACAGCACATGATGGCCGAAGAACTGAGAATGGGTGGACCGAAGTCCGATCATACCCAGGCCGAAGGGTCAAACCAGCAAACCCGATACCCAACCGAACAGGCAGGCCGACCTTGGAGGATGAGGGGAAGGAAACCCCCAATTTTCACACCTTTGAACACCACAAGGACTAACATCCTCATGACAATGGAAAGGCAGGGGACTCAGATTCAGCGGCCAAGAGCCATGACCGCTGATAATAAAAAGAACATGAAGAAGTTCTGCCAGTTTTACCGCGACCACGGCCACGACACCGAAGACTGCATTCAATTGAAGAAGTATATAGAGTCGCTAATAAAACTGGGCCAACTTCGGCGTTATCTGCGGATGCCCTCCCCGAAAGGGAAAAAAGAGGAGGAAGGAAAGGTAGAAGATGAGGACTACGACTCCGACAAGCGGAGGAACCGAAGCCCGAAAAGGCGCCCTCCACCTCCGGCAGGAATAATACAAACAATCACGACGGGGCTCCCATCCTCGGAAAGAAAGAGGAAGGCCAGAGAAATAGCAGTCATGGAATATCAGAGTCCGACCAAAAAACTGGCCCGTAAGGATGGTTCCACCGTCATCTTTCCCCATGACGATCCGCTGTTGATCATGGCGAGGATAGGAAATTGGAACGTCAAGAGAGTGTTGCTTGACGATGGATCAAACACCGACGTCTTGTTTTCACACTTACTGCCGAACTTGGGCATATCCAGCAGTGACCTCAAGCCCGTTACCTCGCCTACTTTCAGGGTAGGACCACCAGAACTGCCTGTCCTTGGATGGATCGATCTACCCTTAATGCTGAAAGGGACTTCGGTAGATGGGACTGCCGAATTATTCGCCTCCACAATGGCGAAGTTCATTGTCATGTGATAGCCGAAGGACTATCTCCTCTCCCGGTGCGTACTACCTGCCGAAAGTATGATCAGGAAGCCTGGCGTCACCCGAACGAGGCACCATCACTGACCTCGGAAGAAACGAAGCCAAGCACCCCGAACTTGGAACTTCGACAAGAACGCCAGGGATCGCAAAGATGGTGCCGGCTCCCTCGGGGAACCGAACGGATCGCCTTCGGAGGAGCCATCGCAAACAGAAAGGAATCTCCCTGAAGTTGGAACCTCCAAACAAGGGAACCCCGCAAAAGCATGAGCATAACTCCCGAAGAAGGGCGGCCGAGTCAAAGAACGAACTCGCCCAGAGGACCTCGGGAGTACGGCATGAGCATTTAAGGAGCCTCTGACATGCCGCCCACAGACGCTACATGTCACCTCAAATGGTGATTTGACACACCGGCGCCGTCCAGGTCTGGTCATGACCTGTCTCAGTTCAAGACTCAAGGAGCCTGCCACCGGTACTTGTCCCCTACGCCTAGAAATTCAGAGAAAATCCGACCGAACACGTGTCATCATCTGAACGGGCTGGGCACTCCTATAAATACCAGGGAACAAACCCTGGCAAACGGATGACTCTTCCTTGAGAAAATACAGGCAAGCCCACTAAAAACTCTAGTGCTTCCCCCTCACCTTCTCAGGAAACTGACTTGGGCGTCGGAGACTCCTCCCCGGAAAAGCACCCCGGGGACCTCCTAACCCTATTCTCTGAGCTTTTCAGGCACATTCCCCTGGGAAACCTCAGCTCCAGACGCTCTCCTCCACAAGAAGTCCTCCCGGAAGTCACCATGCCTTCCAGTGAAGATGTCTCAGGGCATCATTTGGCGCCGTCTGTGGGAACCCATCCTCAGGTCGCCGTCGTTGAGACTCGACGTTCTAAGGACAAGGGACTCCTGAGGTCCCCGTCCGCGCCTGAAGTCCAACCGGCCACCGAGCAAGCCCTCCCAAGGACTTCCACGCCTGAGGAAGAGCGTCCTCTGGTCATAACCATGATCTTTCTACATGACTTTCAATGCTCTGTTGTGGCTGAAATGACACAACAGATAGACGAAAGATGGCCGTAACAAGCTCAAGCCCCAAGGCCTCCTTTGCCAGCACACCCTCGGGAAAAAAGTCCCAAACCAACCCATCGTAGTTCGGGATGCGGAGACCCACGAAAGGAGTCTTCAATGGAAAACATGCCCCTCGGGGCACGGCTCGCGGGACAAGCAGGGTCAAGATGACCCAAAATCACACACAGGAGGAGTCAGTCACCTGAGGTGAGGTCCCCATCCCCTTAGCGCCGAACTCACTCTCCGAAGAGGCACCGACAATCTCCCCTCCCAGAAGAAGAACCTAGCACCACGATCCTTATGGAGAAGATATTGGCGAGGTTGGACAGAGTGGAGAAACAGGTGGCCCGCAAACCCGTCTGGGCTAGGCTGTCTGGAACCTTTTGTGGGGATGAGTCCCCATTCACCCAAGATGTAGTTGAGGCAGCCATGCCAGGTGACTTCAGAGTACCTCGGCTGGAAACTTATGATGGCCGTATTGATCCACATGCCCATCTGACCAAGTACAGATGTAGCATGATGATGCACGGTGCCGACGATGCCACCTTGTGTTAGGTACCTCCTAAGTGCTTGGCTTAGGCCAAGGAATATCAAGGAAAAACCAAGGAGAGTGAGAGAAAATAGAAAGGGGAAGTAAGAGAAGCTCTGGAGATTGGTATAGTGACTTATGTGCAAAACTGGAGACTTTCAGGACTTAATTGCACATAGAAAATATACTATGGGAAAGCTGGCAGAAAACAGAGAAAGGGGACCAAAATGTACACTTAAATGAGTGGTACAATTAAAACTATCAACTTCAAGTTGATCATTTCGGCCATGCAAGTTTAATGGGTGACTAGTGCAAGACTAGCCCAAATTTGGGAGACAACAATGATTACTAGTCAAAATCTTGTCTTCCACTATGTGTACTATTCACTAGTTAACTAAACAAACTAACTAGTTTGTAGTCTAGTTATGGCCGGTTATGCATGGGAGTTTTTGTGACCTTGGTACTTGTGTTACCTTGTGCTTGGCATTATGAGCCAAGATAAGACTTGAGTGTCCATTTTAACACAAGTTTGAGTGGCGGCTTTGAGTATTTATGGAGTTAAGGGCTACATTGCACCATGCATTTTATTGGAAGGCAAAAGTTAGCATTGTAGCTAACTAAAACACAAGTCCATTCGGCCGAAACTAGTCAAGACCTCATTTCCTTCACTTGACCGAAACTTGTTTAGCTCTTGTTCTTGAGTTCTCTCAAGCTTAGTCTCGGATTCAAGCTTCATTGGAGAGGTGTGGAGCTTGGGTGAAGAATTCATGCTTGAAAGTTTGATTTCGGTGCTAGACTACTTCAAATTCAAGTTGTTCTTGAAGAATCAAGCCAAGGCCGAGAAGGAATCAAGCTAGGGTTCTTGAGGTAACTTCAATGTTTCCTTGAATTCATGGTAGTTCTTCCATGTACAAGGAACTTAAGTGTTCAATTGAAGTTATGTTAAGCTAAATGAGCAAAGTATGTCTCGGTTTGGAGGTGGATTGTTGGCCGAATGTGTTCTTGGTGTTCTTCTTCATTTCCATGGAAATTAATCCATGACTAAGTGTTGTTGTTGCCTATTTGTTGTTGTGCTAGGCAAATTTGAGCAAGGAACATCAAGTTGAACAAAAGGAAGTTTGGCCGAAAGGTGCACTTGAGGTAAATGTGTGTTCCTCATTTGTTTACATGGCATTGATGCCATGGTCATTGATAAATGATGAGTTGGTGAACATGTGTTGGTTTATAGTGATGAGGAACATTGATATGTGAAGTTTGGCTTTATGGCCGAGAGCTTGAAGCCGAACTTGGGCATATCCAGCAGTGACCTCAAGCCCGTTACCTCGCCTACTTTCAGGGTAGGACCACCAGAACTGCCTGTCCTTGGATGGATCGATCTCCCCTTAATGCTGAAAGGGACTTCGGTAGATGGGACTGCCGAATTATTCGCCTCCACAATGGCGAAGTTCATTGTCATGTGATAGCCGAAGGACTATCTCCTCTCCCGGTGCGTACTACCTGCCGAAAGTATGATCAGGAAGCCTGGCGTCACCCGAACGAGGCACCATCACTGACCTCGGAAGAAACGAAGCCAAGCACCCCGAACTTGGAACTTCGACAAGAACGCCAGGGATCGCAAAGATGGTGCCGGCTCCCTCGGGGAACCGAACGGATCGCCTTCGGAGGAGCCATCGCAAACAGAAAGGAATCTCCCTGAAGTTGGAACCTCCAAACAAGGGAACCCCGCAAAAGCATGAGCATAACTCCCGAAGAAGGGCGGCCGAGTCAAAGAACGAACTCGCCCAGAGGACCTCGGGAGTACGGCATGAGCATTTAAGGAGCCTCTGACATGCCGCCCACAGACGCTACATGTCACCTCAAATGGTGATTTGACACACCGGCGCCGTCCAGGTCTGGTCATGACCTGTCTCAGTTCAAGACTCAAGGAGCCTGCCACCGGCTACTTGTCCCCTACGCCTAGAAATTCAGAGAAAATCCGACCGAACACGTGTCATCATCTGAACGGGCTGGGCACTCCTATAAATACCAGGGAACAAACCCTGGCAAACGGATGACTCTTCCTTGAGAAAATACAGGCAAGCCCACTAAAAACTCTAGTGCTTCCCCCTCACCTTCTCAGGAAACTGACTTGGGCGTCGGAGACTCCTCCCCGGAAAAGCACCCCGGGGACCTCCTAACCCTATTCTCTGAGCTTTTCAGGCACATTCCCCTGGGAAACCTCAGCTCCAGACGCTCTCCTCCACAAGAAGTCCTCCCGGAAGTCACCATGCCTTCCAGTGAAGATGTCTCAGGGCATCATTTGGCGCCGTCTGTGGGAACCCATCCTCAGGTCGCCGTCGTTGAGACTCGACGTTCTAAGGACAAGGGACTCCTGAGGTCCCCGTCCGCGCCTGAAGTCCAACCGGCCACCGAGCAAGCCCTCCCAAGGACTTCCACGCCTGAGGAAGAGCGTCCTCTGGTCATAACCATGATCTTTCTACATGACTTTCAATGCTCTGTTGTGGCTGAAATGACACAACAGATAGACGAAAGATGGCCGTAACAAGCTCAAGCCCCAAGGCCTCCTTTGCCAGCACACCCTCGGGAAAAAAGTCCCAAACCAACCCATCGTAGTTCGGGATGCGGAGACCCACGAAAGGAGTCTTCAATGGAAAACATGCCCCTCGGGGCACGGCTCGCGGGACAAGCAGGGTCAAGATGACCCAAAATCACACACAGGAGGAGTCAGTCACCTGAGGTGAGGTCCCCATCCCCTTAGCGCCGAACTCACTCTCCGAAGAGGCACCGGCGATCTCCCCTCCCAGAAGAAGAACCTAGCGCCACGATCCTTATGGAGAAAATATTGGCGAGGTTGGACAGAGTGGAGAAACAGGTGGCCCGCAAACCCGTCTGGGCTAGGCTGTCTGGAGCCTTTTGTGGGGATGAGTCCCCATTCACCCAAGATGTAGTTGAGGCAGCCATGCCAGGTGACTTCAGAGTACCTCGGCTGGAAACTTATGATGGCCGTATTGATCCACATGCCCATCTGACCAAGTACAGACGTAGCATGATGATGCACGGTGCCGACGATGCCACCTTGTGTTAGGTACCTCCTAAGTGCTTGGCTTAGGCCAAGGAATATCAAGGAAAAACCAAGGAGAGTGAGAGAAAATAGAAAGGGGAAGTAAGAGAAGCTCTGGAGACTGGTATAGTGACTTATGTGCAAAACTGGAGACTTTCAGGACTTAATTGCACATAGAAAATATACTATGGGAAAGCTGGCAGAAAACAGAGAAAGGGGACCAAAATGTACACTTAAATGAGTGGTACAATTAAAACTATCCACTTCAAGTTGATCATTTCGGCCATGCAAGTTTAATGGGTGACTAGTGCAAGACTAGCCCAAATTTGGGAGACAACAATGATTACTAGTCAAAATCTTGTCTTCCACTATGTGTACTATTCACTAGTTAACTAAACAAACTAACTAGTTTGTAGTCTAGTTATGGCCGGTTATGCATGGGAGTTTTTGTGACCTTGGTACTTGTGTTACCTTGTGCTTGGCATTATGAGCCAAGATAAGACTTGAGTGTCCATTTTAACACAAGTTTGAGTGGCGGCTTTGAGTATTTATGGAGTTAAGGGCTACATTGCACCATGCATTTTATTGGAAGGCAAAAGTTAGCATTGTAGCTAACTAAAACACAAGTCCATTCGGCCGAAACTAGTCAAGACCTCATTTCCTTCACTTGACCGAAACTTGTTTAGCTCTTGTTCTTGAGTTCTCTCAAGCTTGGTCTCGGATTCAAGCTTCATTGGAGAGGTGTGGAGCTTGGGTGAAGAATTCATGCTTGAAAGTTTGATTTCGGTGCTAGACTACTTCAAATTCAAGTTGTTCTTGAAGAATCAAGCCAAGGCCGAGAAGGAATCAAGCTAGGGTTCTTGAGGTAACTTCAATGTTTCCTTGAATTCATGGTAGTTCTTCCATGTACAAGGAACTTAAGTGTTCAATTGAAGTTATGTTAAGCTAAATGAGCAAAGTATGTCTCGGTTTGGAGGTGGATTGTTGGCCGAATGTGTTCTTGGTGTTCTTCTTCATTTCCATGGAAATTAATCCATGACTAAGTGTTGTTGTTGCCTATTTGTTGTTGTGCTAGGCAAATTTGAGCAAGGAACATCAAGTTGAACAAAAGGAAGTTTGGCCGAAAGGTGCACTTGAGGTAAATGTGTGTTCCTCATTTGTTTACATGGCATTGATGCCATGGTCATTGATAAATGATGAGTTGGTGAACATGTGTTGGTTTAGAGTGATGAGGAACATTGATATGTGAAGTTTGGCTTTATGGCCGAGAGCTTGAAATGGCATGATTTGGTGCTCATAACTTGAATACATGGTAATATTGCCATGAAACATTTGTTATTGATGTTTTGATGTGTATGTGTGGAGTTGGTAGATAGAGAACATATGTATGTGAAGGTGTGCACTTTGGCCGAGAACTTGATTTGGAATATCATGATGTACTTCAATGAGTTACATGGTAATTGTGCCATGAGCATTGTCATGTGATGGTCACTTGAGCATGTTTTGGGTTAGTTGGATGAATGACACAAATATGTGAAAATGTGTACTTTGGCCGAGAGCTTAGTTGATGGTAACATAGTGCATTTCACTTGGTTACTTGGCAATGATGCCATGGATGATGTACATTGATGACTAGAACATCATATGGAATGTTAGAATGATGGGCAGCACTTGTATTGATATATTGGGCCTTTTGGCCGAGAAGCTTAAGTATGGGAATATCATAGTGTTCTTCATATGAATCATGGTAGTTTAATCCATGAGTTTGTGTGTTAATGCCTATGTTTTACTATGATAGGCATTGAGGTTGAGGAACACTTGGACACTTAAAGCTTGTGTGTGACCGAGAGCTATTGAGGTAGGGTTCACTGGCACTTGACTTTGCTTGGTAATGTACACCATGATTCAAGTGTCTAGAGTGGCTAAGTGATGGTAAAATGTGCCATATGACCTTAGTTACTTGATGGGCTTATTTTGTTCTGTTGATTAGCTAATTAACTATGGGTACATGTACTAGAAATGCAAGTAAATGTGGCCTATTTACTTGGCATTTTGGGAGCTCCAAATAGAATGTTATATTGGTGAGTTTGTGTGCAAGAAATACACATGGGTACATGTATGGCTTATATGGCCGAGAGCCACAATGTGGAGTGTTGGTGTGTACTTGTGTGCTTTGGTGTTTCTATGTGCATGCTAACCCCTTTATGAATTATTTGACATAGTTACCCATCTTGTATATGCATATGCCTGTTTTTCTTGTCTTGGTGTTTGTTTTGCAGGTTGAGCTATCTAATGGGAGGTTAAGCTTTGAGTGATTACTAAGCTTAACTAAATAGACTCAATATGAGTTGTATATGTTTAAGGTGAATCCTACTGAGTTATATGCTCACTGCCCATCCTTTATTTTTTAGGCAAGGACATTCGGCCTGAGTAGAGTTTACTAGCTTGTTGCTTGTGTTTGCACTAACTTTGCTTGTCTTACAAGGTATGTGCCAATGAGTGCTTGGCTTAGTAATTTGGTTTCATTACAAGTCTTATTCTTAGTTGGTCGAGACTTACAATTTAAGTTTGCAGGCTGTAGAGTGGGAACTGTCTAGGAGAAGCATGGATACCTGGACCTTAGCTCTGATTGTGGTTTTCACCTTTATGACCATGAACATGGCCAAAGGTCTAGTGCTGCAGTGTGTACTTCTATATGGGATTTTGAAGGTTCTGTTTCACCATTAGGAGTATGGCCTTGGTATGTAATAACTTGGCATGAGTACTTTTGGTTTCATGGCAGGTGTAGCCATGTTATGGTTACTAGGTAGACTACCCTTTTTGTGTTAATATGTGTAGTCTTTAACACCTAGACTTATGATGCTTTATGGGTTTTGTATGCCAAGTTATGTATGGGTTATGGATGGCATTAAGCTTGTTATGTATGCTGGATGTTATGGGCCAAGGTTTGGCACCTTTATGTGATTAGTATGGGCTTTGCATCAGAAAAATGTTGTACACAAGTATATGTACCTTAGTTGGCCGAGAGCACCATGCTTATAACACTTGTGGTTTTTCAGAAATCTAAACCAACCTTGTGGGCTTCTTGGTTGCCATATAGTTGGTACACTTGATGCACAACATGTATGCACTTAAATTGCATTTAAGTGTTGCCTTGCTTGTTATGCAAGTTATTATTTGAAACATTGCTTGTTGTGCAAGTTAGGGGTTTTTGGGCCTTGCCCTTGCTGCAATTTGTTAATGGACTTGTGTTAAAGCCACCTGGGCCACCTCCCAGGCCTCTTAACTTAAGAAAATAAGACTTAAAAGTTGCCTTTGATTGCTAGGCCGAGAGCTAGGAACCTAATTATGAAGTTGGGCTTGTGAGCTAGTTAGGAACTTTTAGGCCAGGGCCTGAGTGAGGTG